>PNEQ01053998.1:6415-22654 GCA_003012365.1 Medauroidea extradentata | reverse complement strand
AAACATTTAGCTCCACTTCAACAAAACGTTTGATTATTTTCAGACATCGCCATTTTGCCATTTCAAATCAAAACAATCGTCTGCTTGCAGCGGACTCGCAGCGAGTATTTTTTCGCTGCAACCGCTGCGGAAGCGCTGCAGCGCAGCGGTGGCCAGCGATGGCAGCTGAACGTGTGCAGCGTAAAGCGCTTCTGCAGCGTTTTGCCTGCTGAAGGCGCCCTATGTTATGTGTATGTAAATAGTTTGACATGTTCTATACCATTCTGTATGGTCTTTTGAACGAAATAAAAAATCAAATCAAATCAAATCATACAAATCTAATTTTTTATGCAAAAATAAAGTGAAATTTCATTAAATAACGCGCGGGAATTGAAGACTCACTACTGATTCGCCACAATGTGATATATTTTAAACTTTGACAATAATCTAAAAACTATTTTTAAAAAATTTATTATATTGTAATTTTATCCAGCATTATTATATGCTGTTCATTTATCTCACATTACAGTCACGTGAAGGTGAGATTTCCCTAAGCGGAAGCTTCCTCACTGTAAGCTTCCTCAATAGTTATCTGTGGTGGATTACGTAAGGGGGGTCCTTTTTGTGTTTATTTTTGAACGTGTATTTTGCGGTGTTTAGCGCACGTCTTGTTTACCTGCATAAACTGATTGGAATCGCTTGATAAATAATTTGCGGTAACTGAAGTAGTGATCATTTCCTTAATTAATTTATGTAGCATGTATGTATACTTTTTAGTTAGTATTTATGTATGTGTGTCACTTGTATTTGCACCGAGCTACCTTGGTCTCTAAAAACACCCTAGCCTTGAAACTACCGGGGAAGTTTTGCAAGTTATAAATTTATATAACCATTGTGTTTAGTGACCAGTAATTGAAGGTGTAAAGGAAATAGCTAGTTTATTGTAGTGCATTCTTCAGATATTTTTATGTATATTTTTGTACAAAGCTATTGCACAAACTTGTTTGTAGTTTGTTGTGAGGATTTGCACTCATTATAAAAATGGATTTAAGAAGGGTTATTCATGAGAGAGACAGATGGCTAGGTAAATATAACTTTGTTGGTGAACAATGGAGTAAGGAGAGGGAGAGGAAGGATATAGACCATCAGCAGGCGCGTAGGAACCGGCCTATCGCCCGGCCATGGATTTAATGCAAAGTATATGTTTTGCCCCACCATAACTTCAGCTCAAACTGATGAATTGCGGAAGTTACACGGGTTCAGTAAATTATTAATATATTTCCCGGTTTTCTTGTATTATGTTTCGTGGCACTGAATAATATTATTGTAGTGCAAGCATATAATTTTTCCATTTTGAGTAGTAGAATATGTTCACTTTTTCGTTGCCCAGGTGGTCTTGTGATGTCTCTTCCTCTGCCCGCATTCCTGACAATAGCTTCTCAGCACCCCACCATAATGATGGGACAATCTATCCGTTTTAATGATACTAATATTTTGACTCGATTCACTGTTTCGATACCGGGATCAGTAGATACATTGCTGGACCAGTACGGCTCAGTGAGCCGAATTGGTGAATTGTAAGCGAGGTGTACTCACCAGCTTAATGTGAAGAGTTGTCGTTATTGCACATTAATTTTTTAAACATTTTTTTTCAACGTTGCAACCTAGCATGTTAGGATCTCCAAGATTAGCTTTTAAAATGTATTGTGTAGTAATTGTATGTATTTATAATCCTACTACTGTATTACTAAACTAAATTGGGCCTACTAGTTAAGGTTTACAGATCAGTTAAGTTATTTAATGAATTATTATTTATTTTCTAATACACTGCAGATGGTACGGCTATGTTTGTGTAGAGCTATTCTTCGTAGTTCTGCTGGCACATATATCACGAATAAAAAACTCCATTTAACATTTTTGAAATAAATTTTACGTTATTGCAGGCCTACGCGTGATTCAATTTAAAAGGTGCATCTGATCCGTGCATGTAAAACAGTAGCACACCTAACTTTTTAACTCTCCATTGTAGATTGTACCAGTTCATAAACAAGTTTGAATCATGATTTACGAGTTGCACGAAGAAACACGATTCACGTCTATACATGCATGGCTCAGGGGGGGGATGTGGGGTGTGTAGGCAGTGTAGCTATAGGCCCTAATCTTTACCTTGGAAGCAGGTGTGTTAGATTTCAAAGGCAGCAGAAAGTTTGTGGGAAAGTTGAGATAATGCAACACAAGTTACGTTCGTATTTCACTATATCGCTACATTTCTATTATATTGCCTAGTGAGTCTTGTGCCTAGATTCAGACACATTTATGATTCTGTTTACTCAAACTTTGTAGATACTACATCAGCCGTCAGTTGTAGTCTGTGTGCAGTCGTGAACTTATAAGATGCGTCAGACGTGATATTACAAACATCTAATGTATGTATATTTCGTACATCACACAGTTGGTTGGCAGGCTATATTTTTTATCGGTAATGTAGCGAGTGGTTAAGTGTAAGTAGTGATAAAATTTTAGTATTCAAAGAGAACATTTTTACCGGGTAGGCTATTCTTATGACTCAAACAAGCATCAGCCACTATTTCTGCAGCTGCTTAGCACAGCCCTGTAGTTCATCAGAAATACCACCTGAAAAGCAGTGCAGAACATACAGTTTAGGATACAGTGATACTAAAGAACAAATGGATTCCTTTGACTCAGGTAAAAGGACTTTCAAGGGTTAATTAACTAGTACCTTAGTTAAGGTTGACCTTAAATAGTGACAGCCAATAGGGCTAAAGTGAGGTGAAATGAGTAGTAGCTCAGAATTTAAGGACTTGTTCCCGAGTTTTTTTTTCAGACTGGTGCCAATAACTCAAATATTTTTTAACCAAAAGTTTTGAAAAAAATTTGAGTCAATGTGCAATCACACGATGCACAATACTGTAGACGCGTTTTTAAAAATAATGTACCGTTCGCCAGCAAAAAAATAATTCCCTTCATTTTTGCTTTTTTTCACGACGAAAAACGTGGTACTTTGGGTAATGAAATCTAAAAAAACCAGTTCAGTATAATTCTATAAAAATATTCAGCTACAAATTATAACGTATAAGTGTCAAAACTGTGCAGTGAAATTTTGATATGAGTATTAGGTGGCAATAAAAAAAATATTTTCGAAATCACTGCAAAACTCCGTAACAAGGCTTTAAAGGACGGGAGAGACTGGAGATTCCTTGAAAACCCACAAAGCTGTGGCATTCTTCCCGTCTCATTCCAACTTACAAATCTCCATTAGTGATCCGGCGGAGAATCGAACCCTAATTGCCTTGGTTAGAGGCGCACACTTTGGTACTTTACCACCGGTCACTTCTAACTCGAGCAGTTTAAATGAAACATACATAGAAATAAGACAGCCTGTCGTATTTGCCTTATTCAGTTTGAAACTACAAGCAAACTGGTTTTTTAAGCAGTTGGTGGTACAGTCTAGACTTTGTGTGATCTCGAAAACCATATTATTATTTAACACAGTACGAGCATATGACATAAAGTTTCATTACTGTACGCTAGCACATTTATATTTTAATCTCTGTGTGATTACTCTATATAAGTAGGTAGGCCTACTTTAAAAAAAATCTTTGTTAATATAGAAATAAGAAGAAGTTAAGAAGATTTGTATATCAATCCAGTCTCTGACTATACAGGATGTTTATTCTTATTCGTCTACTTAACAGCCATGAGTTTGTGACCTCGTATCTGAAGTGTCATGATCATTTTTAGATTATGTTAAATTAGTCCATAAGCTCTTGCAATAAATGCCTATTAGTTGGGTAACTTTGATGTGATATTACAGCATCATTAATTTAATTTATGAGTGGAAGAAGTTATACATCAGCTTCAAAATATATTGTTATAACTAATGCATATGTTTTCCTCTACTATTACTTTTAAGCATTGTCATTTTTGTGTCATGCAGGATTTCCAATTCAAACTTAAATTAAAATCAATTCATGTCCTGTTGTAATGCATTGCAAACTTAATGGTATGTACACTATCTAGTTCGTCATAAAACCAGGTGATTCATCATTAGTTATTCTGATTGCTGAAAGAGATATTTTGCTGGTTCGAGTCCTGATATGGCACAAAACTGAACATTTAGACAAATTAATGATACATTTCACAATGCAAATGTGCGTAATGTAAAAATAACAAGCAGCACATTAAATGTAGAGATACGACAAATGCTTAAATACCACCATTTCACACAGTAATCCAAATATTTTTCCTAGAGAGACCACTCGCTTTATTCGTAGATTTATTAATCAGCACTTGTCCCCCCCCCCTCCCCGCCCCATGAAATTTTTGCTTCCTACGCTCCTGACCATCAGTAATGGTTGTCACGAAATTGGGGTACACTGCAGGGGAGGCAGAAGGTGGAAAGACTGGTGAGGATGTATATGGTGGTGAGAGGTGTGAGAGGGTGGGCACAACTGGGAAGCAGAATTCAGAGAGGACTCTATTGGGGAAGAGGGGATCACGAATGGAAGATTCAGAGGGTGCTAAAAAGAACAGAGATAGGGAAAAATTCCATGGTAAGCAGAACGGAAATGGAGTAGAACAAACTTAAGCAGGAAGTAGTAGAGATGAAAGGGGTGAAGGAATTAAGGAAGAGGGTGGGTGAAATAGTAATAGGTAAATCAAATGGGGAGGAGGGAATAACGGAAGAATTACCCTGCCACAGGGCAGCAGCCCAACTGCAGGAGGGCAACCCAATCTAATCTAAAAAATCCACAGGGGGGGAATTTCTGGGGGTTTGTTACCGTAAGTGGAATAATAGTATAGTTTTTATTGCATCCATGAGATATTTTTGTGTACATTTGTGCACAAAGTGCCTTGGATGTTTGTTGAACAGTTTGGCGGCAGTGTATGAAAGTCCTTTCTGTTGTAAGGTTAACAAGAGGCGTTTACACGAGGTTTTTACTTGCATTGTTGATTTTTCAAAGGAATATCGAGTAAATGTATTCACAATTGAGTCATTTTTGAGTTTTAAAGAGGGATACATAAGATTCAGACTGGTTTCTACCATGTAGAATTCTTAAGGTTCTTTTCTGCATACAGAAAACCTTTTTCTCATGAGTAGACATATACCATATTCAGAAATAATGATAAATAGTTTTACACTCGCAATTGGCCAATGCACTGTGGTGATCAGACTCCTCCCCATCCCCCCAGCTCCAATCCTTCAGTCCCCTCCTAAACCTTCCAACCCCCCTCACAGTTACCAAGCCTTCCCGCAGTGCATTACACTCCCTCACTGTCCTCGCCAGCATTGACTGTCTTACCTGTTCCGTTCTCCTCCCACTCTTTGAATCTTCTCGCGGTTGTTTCCTTTTCCCTTAAAAGTTCCCTTAGTTAGTTTCCAGGCCTAACCACCCCATCCCCCTCCCTGTTCCTCAACTTATACAACCTGGCCATTCTCTTCATGTCCCTCAATGGTTTCCATCCCAAATCCTTCATCATCATGGCCTGATAGCAATCAGAGAATCATCCCTTAATGGAAAATCCTCTCTCAAGAATAGCATTGCAATGCGAGAGAACAAAGACAAGTTTCAAAAAATAAATTAAGTTTTCATAATTCCCATCATCAGGAACCACAGCCATCCACAAAGTATCCAATCTGCCTCCGTGTTTTGTGAAATCACGCTTCAATGACTGTGGAAAGCTGTCTTGTGCTTACTGCTAGACATGTGAATCTTGATAAGTTATCTTGTTTTCCCACGTTGCGTTGCGAAAATTTAGTTCTGCATAACTCACAGGTGCAGTATTGCTGTCTTCTTTATAGACATCATGATATCATGCGGCACAGAAGTGTCGGTGTTAACAAAATATCAAACATGGTGGTAATTATAACTGTGTACATAAGATGTACATTTAAAATTAGAGTGTAATAGAGCGAAATTGAAAATTGTTCTTGTCATTTTGAGCTCATGATCATATTATGTGGTCTCATGTCCACATTCTTCATCTTTCGTCATCAGCTTTTGTGAATTTCAGCAAGGGCTCACGTATTCATTTGATATAGAACTAAATTTTACAATCAGTGCATATTTTCGTTCCTCCTTTAGATTTGTTTTTCATAAACAGATCACATATTGCTGCGAAGGGTTAGTTGTTTTAGCCCAATCTGGGGTATAAAAATGAATGGACTGCTATTTTCTGTGTACTTTTTTTCTCCTGAAACTTGTAAACGAGTTATGCACGTAGTACACTGTTACGGCCAAACTATGGCAACAGATACGCTGTGCTTTTACGCATATCGCGAGAGGCGTTTGAGCTACTACGGCAATGTTTTTAAGTTGGTCTGATTGATACAAATCACAGGTTTTCAGAAAAATGTTACTGACCACCATGAATATGAATTGATAGTATTGGTAAATACCTGTGCGTCAGAGATTGTATTATTTCCATTTTTAAGCTTTATTACTCGTAAAGGTGGTTCTAATGCCTTGTCGGTTTCAGTTTTCATAATGTTTCATGTCATTTTTGTTTTACTGTCAGATCTTTTAATGATGCCACTGAAGTATTTCAATTTTGCTGCTTTTAAGTATAACATTTTTTTAGTACTTTGCAATATGTTGTGTAGTTTTTGACTGTTTCTGGATTGTTACTGATTCTAGTGGCTCTGTTATGATTACACAAAATTTTTATTCCTTTAGATTTTTTCTGCTTGATTTTTTAACACAAATTTATCTTAATGGAAAACAGTTTTTAAGTATTGGTGAAGGACCAAATTTAGGAATTAGTTAAATTTTTCATTTACATCACTGGAACTATATGCTAGTGACCAGTCTACAATGTAAAGAATATGTTTAAATTTGGTAACATTTTTTAGACGAGTAATGTCCAGTACTTTGTAAGTGAGTTTTTTCATTATTCGTAATAAATTATTATATTCGTAAAACTTGCGCATCGTGGTCAAACAAACCATTTGTTAGAGGACGACATTGGCTTGCTGAATTTAAAAATGTTATCAATGGCTGTTTGAGTTGTACCTTCTATTATAGTTGCAAGTTGACAATTGCGTTGATATTAAGAGTTTTTAAAAGGTTACTAAGGCTAGTATTATTATTACTTTCTTCCAATTAATCTACGTTGAGTCTCAGCACAGTATTTTGTAGGAATGTGTTCATCAGTGTTACAATCTGTATTGAATTTCATATCACTTGAGTAAATTTTACAGTTCCGAAGGACTTGCTTCTAACATGAAATTTATATGTGCATTCGGTACATGTACAGTGAATTTTTGTCTTGCCTTGTGGCGTAACATCAAATGTAGGCCTAAGTGTATCCACAACTGTTAAAACTTAGGCCTAGTGACATACTAAATAGAACAAAATAGCCACCAACTGTGAATAAGAAAAATTCACAGTATCGTACATGTAAAATGTTTAAAATTTTCAGATAATTTTATTTTATTTATACTGTGTTGTTTGACAACAATGAGCAAACTATTAGTTTTTTGTTTATCATGGTTAAACATAGATGTTTTTGTCCCAGAAATAGTAGTCTAAATTTAGACTGCTATATGTTAGCACTGATATTGGATGATTATATTTTTTTTGGGATTCTTCGTTTTAAATTTATCTCTTGAGTAGTAGTATATGCTAATTATTTCTTTATGACATAAAAGTTAATGATTCATGGTTGAAAAAACTAGGCTCTAGTGCTTGAAGAATTCATAAAACTTCTAGTGCATCTTATTGTACAAGAAATTCTCAAACTATGAATTCTAAGCTAAATGGGAATGTTAGCCATTCATATCCTTGTTTGCATGTCTGATATATTTCAGGTAGCTGCCCAGCTAGTTTGTGATATTGTGTACCTATGTTATGTTGTCGTGTTGGCAGGCAAGCAGTGACTGAGCCGCTGTCTTGTAGGAAATGCGTCCTTCCAAAATATTCAACTATGCTGTTCGTCTCTCTGTCACACAGGTAAGAATATTTTAATTACATTATAAGTTAGTTTTCAAGTTTTGTTTATTGTATGTAGCTATACGTTAGGTAGTACTTACCATAGATCACCGTGTCACCTTTTCTGGTTGAGGATTTTTTTAATATGTCTAGCAGTCTCTGCGTAGGGAACAGTCTGCGTTATGACTCGACATCGGTTTCCACATTGAATATTATTATTATCATAGTGTTTTTTTTTATTATCATTCTGAAGGGAAAGTGTTCAATATAAAATTATTCTTAAAATTCTATTTACCTTATTCTACAGTACAAACATTGTGACTGAGCTGGTGTCGCAATCAGTCTAGCAAATTATGGATGTAAAAATTTTGCTACATTGATTACAGCATGATTGTGTGTAAACAGCTAAGTCCCAATTTTTTATTACAGGCCTAGTGCACGATAAATTGAATTTGCGATGTTGTCACAAGCCAGCTGTACACATCGCAGACTGACTTCACTGAATGTTTTGGGGAATTTTTTGAGAACGAATGTGTGTAGGTTCTAGACATATTGCCTAATATTTGGGTGATTTTTTTTTTGGAGAAATATTTGCAGGCCTTGAAGTCTGTCTCACTTTTCCCATTTTTTTTTTTTTTCCATGTTTTTGGTTGGTGTCTTTTTATGAGTATCATACATGCTTTTATACATAAACAGGTTTGCTTCCATTAACTTGTGTATAAGAAATATCAGGTTGCTGTTAGTGCAGAGTAGGCTTACAACTCTTACATAAGAAAAAGGATCTATGTCTGAAAGGACATTTAAATGCTGCCTTTATAGTGAAGAGTGCTATAAGAATATTTGAAATAAAACAATGTGGAATTTGATTCACACGTCGAGATCACCTTTATATATCCATCGCTTCTGAGCCGTAAGTTTTTTTTTGCCAGTTACCATAGTATTGCAGAAAATTTTTTTCAGTGGTAATTTAATAGGTATATTGTTATTTTGTCATGTTTAATAGTTTTTTCATTCACTTTGTCACTTAATCAACTACGTACGTTTTAGTTACTTTTTAAAACAGAAAGGTCACCTATGTCATTATTTTGTAAGCGTTTGACCACTTTGAGGCCTGTATTTTGCGCGCTACCGCCAGCAAAATCGTGTTATGAAATTGATAGCATACGAACTGTTGCGGCAGCGGCATGTTATTTATTTGCTCACATATCACTGCATAAAAATAAAGTAAGTGGTGAAAAAGACAACAATGCATGATCAATATCCATAATAGTATCATGAGGTTAACATGAAAGGTTTCAACCCAAGCGCCATAGACCTTGGCTTTAGTTTTTGTATTTAGTGCCCCATATATTTTCGGCTTTCCCTATTAAAGTTCTAAAAAAATGCTGTCATCTTTATTTATGTCATTATTCTATCATTGCTCTAATCATTTATGAAATCTCAAAATGACAGCAGGATGAATAGGACAAAATTTCAGCTTAGAGTGTGCAAAACGTAACCCAAGTCAATTTTACGTATACAATAAAAAAGTAACGAGAGCAGCTTCACTGTCTACTACTCGAAAAAGAAATGTAAACAGTACACAATGAAGTGAAACTGAATACACAGTGTTACAAATGTCAGGTAAGCAAGTACGAATCAATTATATGTAATATAATTGAAATTATGAGTAAAACGTGTGTTACGAATGTCAATTTTGTAAAAAATTTTAGAAATTATTGTAAAATATTTGGGCTTTTTTATTAGATTCCCACCATATTTAACTCTGATAAGCATAACATGCATTAATTATGTCTTGCCTAACCTCTAGTGATTAACAAAACCTGATAACAGAAAATCTAATAGACTCCCATTTGTGAGTTTTTATAACTGCCTATAGTCATACGGGGGCTTGCTGCGTAGCCTTATATGATATACTCGATAGAGGAGACAGTAAAATTTTATAATTGAATTCGTAATGTCATCGTTATATCAGATTTGATCAATCATAAAATTTGTTTGATCAACATTAGTAAAATTGGTGAAATTAATTAGTTTTTGTAAATTTTGAAGTTCTCTAACTTTTCACATTGTAAAATATTGTAATAGCATTTGTTACATCTTCATTAGATCAGATTTGATCAGTCATAAAATTAATTTGACCAACATTAGTAATTGGTCAAATTAATTAATTTTTGCAAAGTGTGTACGTAGCCCTCCCTCATTTTCGTATAGTATGGTTGTATAAGTGCTATCATCTGATCATAGTTAATTAGCTAACATTAATAATTTTGTGTGTTCAATCAACATTGCAATTTGGTCAAATTAATAATATCGGGAATTTACCCCCTTTTCGCTTCCACCCTCCCCCTACCTATTTTGTATTGTAAACTAAAATGATTCATTCTTTAGATCGTTGTTTTACCCGATTTGATCAGTCATTAAATTTGTTTCATTAACATTACAAATCTAGAAAATAATTAATTCTGGAAAACTGCTAAGTATACATGCCACCTGATTTTTTTGTTGTAAAATCTTCAAAATCAATAATTGATCATTGTTAGACCAAATTTTTTTAGTAAATGTACAGTATTATTTGGTTAACATTACAAAACTGTTAAATTTATTTATTTATCTTCTTTTGTTGCAGTCATTAGTTAAGTTATACACTATTTACAATACTATATGGGCAAAAAATTTCCGTGTTTTTTTTAACATTTCTGAAACATTTTTTTTCCCTTTCTTCCTTCCTTCCTTGCTTCCTGCCTGCCTTCCTTCTTTTTAGCGCTGGTGAGAGGTGACACAAATTGAGTGTGGAGCAGCGCAGGAGGTAGAAGGGAAAAGGGAGATCCCCGAGAAAATATGCCAACCAACGGTATCATCCGGCAGAAGCATACAGAAAACAATGACATGTTAGGGCTATGGTTTCCTAACTATGCTGTTTTTGTGAGGTATATATTTTAAAACCTGAAAGGGAACAGATATTATAAAACTAAATTGTGGGAACTTTGAACATTTTTTGTAATATGTACCCTAATTTTTTTTAAGAAAAATTTCTTAAAACTTTGGTTAGTTATTAACAAGAAGAAAATTTATTGAAGACTATAAAATAATTGTTACCACTTGTCATTCATAAATATCCAATTTTAAAGTAATAGTGTAATCATTCAGTAAAAACTGATCCCAGTTAATTTTTTGATACATTTCAATTTTAATTTAAGTGATTGTGATAAGTGTGGGAGAATATACATTATACAGTGTACTATATCCAAATCATTGGTTTATAAATTATCTTGGTTGTATTAGTTTGGTAAATGTAAGATGGCACGGTGGCAATGTCAGGTGTCGTCGTGGGAAGGGAGTTGGGGGTTTGGTTTTGTTATCCACGGAAGATGTCAGGAAGTTAAGAAAAATGAACCGCGGGGGGGGGGGCAGTGTTAGAGTGCTTGCCCGGGGCACAAATTAGTGTAATTACGTTTCTGAAGTCAGAATCTATAAAATAAACTGTCAGCATCAACAAAAAAACAACCCCAAGAAGTTGTTTAAAAGGAAACATCAAGAACAATCTCAGAATAATTGTATAGCAGTGATATGAAATACCAGAAAATTTGTGATATTTTGATGTATTCGTAATTTTTATATGTTTTAAAATATTTGATTTTATAGGATTGTTCACTAGCTCAATTACTTTCAAGTACACGTGAAAATGAAAACTTAAGTTACATCATAAATCTTTTTTTTTTTTTTAATATGATTAAACCTTATTCTTTTTCCATAATCAAAGTCTTTTTATTATTTTTAATTTTATAAAAGTAAATAATTTACAAGATACTTCAACATACACCCAGTAAGATCATATAGCTCCTTAATTCGTGACAAACATAGGAATAACTACGTGTCTTAAAAAAACAATATAAAGATTTAAATTTAATCAAAATGCAAATATTATTGATTAATTTTATTTTCTACTGGAACGTCAAAATATTTACAAAATAAACTTTTCTGGAATTACTTTAAAACTTCAGTAAACTTTATTGCTTGTGTAAGGTATTATTCCATACTGCAATCTTTCAACTTGCAGACTCTGTGTTGCTTTATGGTTTTATGGCACCATTTGAGTCAAAGTCTGCAAGAACTGATGTGTCCCTCACAGGAAGTGAAAGCGTGTCCGGCGGGTGGTAGGTAGTTAAGAGATGAGCCTTGTTCAGTTCAATTGGACGTTGTCTGAAAGTTACAGTTCTTTTTAATTTTCCTGCATTCACAGTGGTGGAAGGTTATTTAAAAATTCTTCAAAACCTTAACGTAATTAAAATTTAAAATATTTTTTTGCATGCATGTGAAGTTCAGCGAGATATTTCCAGCACCCTACTTCAAAAAAAATGTGCAAGGGGGAAGATTTTTATGTTATGTCTTCATGTAGTTGACTTCGTCTCACCACAAATATGTAAGTACATTATTTAGTACATCTACCATTAAAATTGAGCTGTTTACCTTTGTTACATAAATAAAGTTATCATTACGAATATGATACAGACTATGTTCTCATATATGACAGATTTTTCTCCTTATATTACATATTAGTAGATTCACGATTTTGTCGCGAAAAGATTTTTGCAACAATTTGTTTCAGTGTCTCACGTGCACCTCTGCAGCTATGCTTCCTGGTTATTGGCAGCATGTCTTTGTTTAGACACGTTCCTCGTTTCACTGCACCAATAACAGTGAGGCTATTGTGACGCAATACGTCTGTGATTTGTCAGTAGAACCTCAATACAAGTGACTGTTAAAGCGTCCAGTCACTGACCATGAAACAGAGTTGAGGATGTGAACATAAGGCATTGAAACAAAGTGGTGCAAAAATCTTTTCGTCATAAAATTGTTGCTCTACATACAGGCTGGTTACGATTATCATGTACAATCATTATAGTAAACACTGGGCAAAAACTGAAACACTGTGCAAATGTTAGGTTTATTTTCCATACAACATTGCATTGGCACTTTAGCATATAACTTAATTCAAGTTAACGAGAACATCTAATAAAAAAGTGGAGTTAGGATTGACCAGGGTTGTTAAATTTATAAGTATACCTATGTGTTTAAAGCAAGTGAAGGATTACACATTATCCTGCTTAGTAGTTAATTAAATACCAAATTTTGTAGCTATAATTTACAACATGCATTTATGAATTGCGTAACTATTTGCAGTTTTCATACCTTGGATAGTGATTAAGGCCATTCTACAGTTATGCGAAAGCAGATACGTATCCTAATAACATAAACATAAGACACTCAGAATTTACCCTACAATGGGACGCACTTGGACAAGGATATGCTGGTGAAAATTCCGAACTCTTAAATATTTGTGCTTGCATGTAGCCAACAACAACCAAGCATTTTACCTTAGGCCACCATTTTTGTCTGCAACATTTTTACACTGTGTTTTTGTGGTTAACCAATTAAATCCTGTGCATGCACTGTATTTACAATTTTCCTGACTAAAAGTCTATGGGGAACTTTTTGTAAAGTATACCTACCATTTAAACAACTAAATGTATAAAAAATTAATTTTCTTCGTTAAATATTAACTGAATTTGGTACAGTGAAAATTAAATGGCTAACACTTTTATTTTCATAGAAAACATGTTCATGAACTGGCTATACTATTTATAATATATTAAGCTATTTATAAACTTTATGTTAATTCTTCATTAATGTCAGAAATTAACATACATAACTACTTTTTAGTGCCCAATGTTGTAAGTTTGTTCGTTTCTGCATGCATTTTCATGCATTGTAGAATAGAAAATTTGTTTCATCCTGTGGACCCATCTCGTTTACTTGATAGGCGTCTGGTTCCTTACACTTCCATGTCGTTGAACGGGCCTTAGTATTTTTGGATTTATTGCTAATTAACTGTTGCCCGTGGCTTTGTCCTGATATAATTCTTCATTACAATGTATTTTTTTTATTATTTTAATTGTTTGTATGTTTTGAAAAAAAAAAAATTTTATAGTGAAAAATATAAAGTTGAATTACATGGCCAAAAACTAAAGAATGTTTCCTGTTTACTTTGTCATTTAATTTTAATTTTTTTAAATTCTAATTTTTATAGAATGTTCTTTACTATTGTACAATGTAGCATTAAAACAGCCAGTTTCTATGGTGAGCTTACCGATAAATATGACACGTTAAACTCACAGTGGGAGAAACATTTTCTCTCTAGTTGACATCTGCAAATTGGATTTTTCTGTTATTTATTTTCATTGGGAATCCTACTTCAAAGAGAAAGTGCAGTCTACTGAACACAAAAGTATACATTAAGTTCTCTAATGAAAACACTAAGATTTCAAACGAGGGGAAGGGGGGATGGAGTGCATGCAGTAAATAATTGTAAGAAGTGTAGAGAGTAGCTGTCGTTAAGAAAGCTCACACAATAGTTCATATAATTTGCAATGCCATAAAATTATTAGTGACTTTGGTGAACTATTCATGCAACAGGCTGTGCCTACTAAGTCACGGAAGGTTGGACAGACACACGCTCTGTCCAGTCAAAACGGGATAAGGAGAGCAAGGTTGTGAGTTATCGGCCAAACATAGACACAATACAAAAAGGACAACACAAGTGATGGGTGGTTCTACCTTATGAACACACAACACGTGAGTCAGCGACGTCAAATGTATTGGCAACTGGAAATTTATAGGATTGAACACACAAGCTCAAAGATACATACAAAAATGCAATAGAAAGTTACAATAAATAGGGACCTGCAGCGAGGATACATTTACATTAATATAAATTACATAGTTACAAAAAAATTGCCTGACTCTGATCCACTCGCCACATCGACGCTCAGCGGCACATTATTAATTAGAAAGGCAGAAAGGTAAGACAAACAAAGGAAGCTAAATGAGGACGAGACGGATATCAAAGAAACCAAAGTAGGGTAAACATGTGAGCTACTGAACCGTAGGAAACACAGAAGTGCACGATCCTATTCAAAGAAATTTAACTTAACCAATCTGACGTATGCCGACGGAGCGTCGAGGTAGCGAGCAGCAGGCAACCTTGCTTGGCGAGCGCAGGATACAGAGTGCGAAGCACACGGCGGCAGAAGGCCAGGTAGAGCAGGGGGGGGAGAGGGAGCAGAGGAGGGAGGCGACGAAGATAGCCGATGGGACCCGAGCATTCCCAAAGATTGGCGAGGCGGCGCGTGCCCATAAGACGGGGCGCTTCCCATAAACACTAAGTCCAAATTCCACTGGGCACTATAGTCATTCATAAGGCATAAAATGGTAAACTGAGGCTGAGTAGAAAGTTCATACTCAAGAGATCTTCGGGGGCTCTTGTACGGCCGTGCTGACCCAGCACAAGGCAAGAAAGTGATTTTAAAAAACCCTAAACAAATAGCCTACATTGTTTCGGTACTATAATGTAATGATGTGTATCATACTAGCAAATGGACAACAAAGCAAGTTACAAAAATGTTTTAAAATAAAACTTAACAAACAATAATATATTAAAAAATTAGCTGATAAAGGGATCCCTTTTGTAAAGAAAAATAATATTTTCAAATTGTTGTTGAACCTTAAGTGCATCTGAGCAGTGGCGTAGCCAGAAATTTCTAAAGGGGGGGGGGATACACAAGTTTGATGAACAACCTGCGGGGGGGGTTGAGGTAATTTACCAAAGTGCAAACATAAAATAAATAATCAAGAGTCAAAAAGCAGAAGGCAGAAGCAATACATGTTTTAAAGCTCTCATATATATATATATATATATATATATATATAAAATTGTATTATAAGATTATAAACCCTTTATCCACTAAATAAAAATATTTGAATGATACTTTATTTTCTGCCCTCCTTATAAATTTTGGTTGTACAAATAAATCAAAATATTTCTCTTGCTACAATTTCAACACTTTAGCTTAAATAAAAATCGTAAAATAAATTCGATAATCGATTTAATATAAAATACACAAATTAAAGATAACATGTTGGTTGGGTTATGTTAGCGACGAAGAGATAAGTAAATACTTTTCACAAGTTATATATTTGACTACAGCAATAAAAACATAACATAATGCACTAAAAATACTACACTACATTTTTTGCCTACAACTGCTGTAAATGAATATCCAAAATTTGCCTGTGAATATTTACCAACAAATTTCGTTTCAGTCTATGTTACTAAGTAAAGTTCAAACATTTTACACCCTAAAGTTTAGACATTTTACAAGAATTACAAGGTATATTTAAGGAATTTTACAAAGCAAATTTGAGACGTCTCTTCTTCTGACTGAGATAATACAATACATCGTCAACA
>PNEQ01053997.1:0-22549 GCA_003012365.1 Medauroidea extradentata | reverse complement strand
AGTTCACTAAGCTCTTGTTGTAATTTGTAGTTTTTAATTCGTGGTAAATGCTTCTTTTGCATAATTTTCAAGGCTAATTATTGTTCCATTGGTGATTTTAATGATTGCATAATCGTTGTTATCCCGTGTATTTTATATGCATTTTGATTGAGAGTAAACAAATATTTAAAATTAACTATTTCATTTTTAACTAATAAGAGTTCCATCCCAACTGAGCTCAGAAATGTGTATTTTGATTTCATGCAACAATATGTTCCAGTTGTTCGCTATCACATACGTACCGCGTGTATAATTTTGTTTAGAGAAACTGTTCGTATCGAATACATTGCGTGTGTTTGTTACCGTGTACGGCAGTTCACTTATCTTTTGCAGAAAGCTCAGCAACTGTGTATCAGACGTCTCAAATATCATGAACATTTGGCCGGATGTGATACAGTCCAGGGGCAATGTAATCTAAATTTCTACTGATAAAACAAAGATTATTATGAAAGAGTATCCCACTGGAATTACTTTTATCTGCGCACGTTTAGTGACATCTGACTAAAGCCAGCGCTGACACAAGGCTCAAAATAGATCGAATAACAGTTAGGGGTGTCACACATTCATTCCGTTTTGTTTTCAAATATTGATTCAATTAGAGTTGCGGCAAAGATGTTTTGGTCCGATTTTGTTCATCTAGGTTACTATAAAGTTTTATATTGCAACTAAAAAAAAATTTGGAAAACATTTAAAAAAATTTTTTTCTTGCCTGTTACACACTTGTATAAAAAGGGCTGCCCAAACGAGGGAAAAATAAAATACATCTGGATATTGCCGAGTTCCGCTTTGGAGGGGTTTTACTGCATTAAGAACTGTGTCTTATTTTCTTTTTTGTTTGAAAATTCCATAATGTATTTAATTTTAAGAAGTGTGCGAAGTAGGGTACGCACAAGTTAGACACAGCTTCCCTCTATTTCGTTTGGTTTACCAAAACACTTGAAATAAAATAATTGCAGACAACGCCATGACAGTGATTATCATATGATACACAGTTACGTATTAGGTAATGTGTCCTGCTTCTTTTTCTATTTTAAGAATAAAATTAAGTTGTCAATTTTAAGAAAACTAGTAGCGGGCAAAACCGTGACCGTGCAGTTAGTATGAACATCAAATATTAACATTACCCATGACCAGTAGGTATTTTACTGCTATACCAAATTTATGAGGGTAAATTTCATTTGTACTTGCAAACCTATTTAAGCATATAGTGCGAACGTGATTAAAATTTTACAAGCAGTCATAAATCTTATGCAATTTATTAATTTACTGTTACAGGTCTAAGAGAAGCAAAAACAAAAATGCTGGTATTAAAGTACAGTTATAAAATTATTCTAACTGAAAGAAAGGGAGTCTCAAATGTTCACTTTCACTTCACATTACATTTTATAAGCTAAAAATGAAACATTACATGTTCACAGTTAGCAGCCTTAAAATTAGCAAGCTCGCAGGTTTTTGTTCCTTTTCGCTTGAAACACTAACAAAATTAACTATTTTAGCTTGCTTACAGCATGAATTTAAAAAAAAAAAACTTAGTTTCATGTTTATTCTTATAATATAAATAATCTGTCAGAAAAGCAAAAAAAAAAAAAAAAAAAAAAAACTATTTTTAATAACATATTTTCAGTTCAGTTGAAATACCTTATAGATGGACCAGGTTCTTGTGAAATGGTGAAATCTGTGTCCTCATTTCTACAATTACATGAAATTTGAAATAAACTAAGCGGATGTTTCGATTTGAGATGCAATCTCGTGCTGGCGGTATTCCCCTTAAGGCGGCCGCCTATCTCTAGCTTCAAATGCATTGCATTGTGTCCATAAACAGGATTTTTCTATGAAGTATTCCACATGTGCCCATTGTACTAACATATGAAAAGACAACAAACACCAGACAAGGTCGGGATCTTGTTATTAAGACACCATGCTTATTAAAAACACTGTTTCT
This sequence comes from Medauroidea extradentata, assembly GCA_003012365.1. Taxonomy (NCBI): domain Eukaryota; kingdom Metazoa; phylum Arthropoda; class Insecta; order Phasmatodea; family Phasmatidae; genus Medauroidea; species Medauroidea extradentata. The sequence continues at coordinate 20,568 of PNEQ01053997.1, read as the reverse complement.
GAGCCCTCCAACATAGGTAAAAACGTGCTTTTCAGTCGTCCTTATTTCAAAATGTACTAACCGCATGTATGTGAAACTCAGATTGCGACCTGCACTGAACTTAGTTGCTCGTAATTGCGTCGCGGCATTTGATGCGCACTTCAAGGTCAATCTTTCAGCTCCATAGTTTTTCAGCTTCTAATACGTAGGTGGTCGGTGCCCTTAATGCAGTTGACAATGTGTCTACACTATATACACTTGGCCTTTTGATCTTTTAAATATTATGATAAAGTTCTAATACGGACTCCCGCCGGTAGTGGTAGACTCGTATATGGTCTCACAATCATTTACATCAACATAAACAACGTTCGTCTCATGACTTTCATCCGTCATGACAGTATGAGCGTCACGGAAAATTGTTGTAACTTTCAATAAAAATTATGCTAGAAGTTAGTGGTACAACGCTGAATTAAACCGAACGTAGCTCATTACACACGTCGCGATGCGAGGACCAAGATGAAACTGAAGGAAGATACAGCAAACACGTGGACTGGACTGGACCCGCCTTACTTCAATTAGAAAAAATGTGTGGGATACCTTCTTGGCATCAGTTCCCAGGCCCCAGCCCACGCGTGTGTTGAAAGCGAACAGAGGTAAATAAAGTAATATGATGACGTAGCGTATATGCACAGAAAGCCAATACCCAACGACATATGTCGATTTCGACATGTACGTCCGCCTCGACACGTGCGTCAACCTCGATACATGTCGACCCTCGACACATGTCGACCCTCGACACACATGTCGACCCTCGACACATATGTCGACCCTTGACACATATGTCGACCCTCGATTCATGTCGACCCTCGACACACGTGTCGAACTCGACACATGTGTCGACCTCGATACATGTGTCGACCTCGATACATGTCGACCCCGAGTCCCGACACGTATCAACATCGACATATCGAAAATATTATCAGATAAATGTCGAAACATCGACATGTAACACATGTCAATGTTGACTTCGACATGTCGACATATCGCACACCCCTAATCACAAGTTTTGCTCGCTTTACCTTCAACATTCAGGCCTGGTATTTTCTTGATGAACTCTTTATTTAAGTGGCCAAGCCTATGATGCCAGGCTGCCATGCTTCTAAGGGCTGTTCCATCTCTGACTTCTACATGGGAAATTTACGACATTCACAACACACTCTGAGCTTCGTTCTGCGCCATTTGAAATAGGGAGCCCTGAAGAGAATCTCATCTCCATCGAAACCTAGAGTTTCCTCTGCCTTGGTTTGTGTGTGAACACCTTTCGCAGCAATTCTGCTCACAGAAAGCAAATTGTAGTTGAAATCTGACACAGTCTGCATCCACCCACTGCACTCATATGTGACTGCACCCCTTAACTTCAGCAATGCCCTACCTATTGTTATTTCACCGTGGCAATTTCTTAGTTCCAAAAACATTTCTCTCCTGTTGCAAATATGATTTGTGGCTTAGTCCACAACCCACCCCACAACGTCTTTCTTGGGTGAAACTAACCTACAGGCATTGACCAACAGTTTGTGTTCACCTTCCCTTCCACATTCCTCTCACTGGATACCTCCGTTTTCTGTCGAGTTTCTTCTGCACAGTTGTTCGCTCAGTGTCCATTTTTCCTACAGCGGAAACACTTGACCTTGGCACAAAACTTTGCAATGTGACCCCATTCATTGCGTTTATAGCACTTCCTATCTGCACAATTTACTGACTTGTCAGGCTCTCGTTGTATCTTCTCTGTGTGGTTGCTCTTCTTTTCACCTTTCTCGTAGCTTTGTATTTTTCTTCCTGTGCCGCAACTGCTGGACTGCTGACTTTTCGGCTGTTGATCGCTTCTCTTCATCATGAGTATCATAACCTCACTTTCATCTCTGTCTTCGTTGCCTTCTTCCAACAGTCTTTGGCTTTCACCGACCTAACGGAAAGATGGGATTTATTTCCCAATTCTTCCACTAACGTCCCGTATCTATCCCATGGCAGTCCAAGGAGTATGAGACCCGCAATCTGTTTTTCTGTGAAATTCCATCCAGCCGACTTGACCTTCTGATACTGAGTTTGAAGGTGCGCAACATACTAGTGCAGTTCTTCCCCTTCATTTTTGAAATTTAAAATTAATTTTTTAATGGTGCTTCAATCCCTGACGGTAACTTACGTTTTTGTGGATGTTGGACAATATCTCCCAAGCATCAGTTGCTAACTCACACTCTGCTATGTCATTTATATACGTATTGGTCACATTTTTGTACAGAAAATATAACACTTTTCTATTTACCCTGTCTTGATCGCGATTTAATGGCAAATTAAATCCCGGCTCAACAGCTTTCCAGCAATTTTGTTGGATCAGCTCTGCCCTGGCTCTGAATTTCTATGCAAAATAGTTTTTTGGGTTTAAGCGTGGAATGTTGCTCCGGTATTCACTATCAAACTGTGCAGCCATCTTCTCACTGCCTGACGGCATACATACGTTCATAATTGCGACAATTTCCGCAACACTTTGAACACCATAGCACAAGGAAAACTCTCTAGACCCATAACTTGTTGAAATGGGCTGAAATATTAATATTACAATCACGTACAACACACGCCTTTATTGAAGAAATGACGTCGCAAACAATTGTGTGTGTGCAAACCACTATGGAAACATCACAACACAACAGCTACAGGTTGGCGTTAACTGCATCAAAACAATAACAACTAAAGTCAACCTTACAACTGTTTTAACTTTATGTTTATGATACATGTTATTTAACGTAATTCCAACGGCAAGGTGTTTAAAATAGCTAATAGAGAAGATCGAAAAAAATTATTTCAACTTCCAAATTCATAATTAAATTGTATTTTATCTTACAGTGTGATGTATACTAAATGTTGTTGTGTATTTGGATATTTTACTCTGCATAAATTAATTAGTGGTGCATTTGTCACATTTTTAAAAATTTTTGACATATGTATGATATATTTTGGCTTGTTTTGAATTCTTGCCATCTCAAAACCTTCAATTGCTAGAAGGGGTTTATCAACAATCTGGCGGATCCATGGTTGACGCAGTGGCTTGAACACTCGCCTCTTACCAAGGTGAGATGGGTTCGATTCCCGGCAGAGTTGGTCCCCGGATTTTTGCATGTGGGAATCATGCTGGACGATGCTGCTGTTCGACAGGTTTTCTCAGGGATCTCCTATTTTTCCTGCCTCTTCATTTCGACACTGTTTCATACTTCATGTCGCCCCTCATCAGCGCTTAAGATCTGGATGTTGAGTGATGACCAAAATCTGTGCAATATTTAATCAATCGGTAACAATCAGGATTACCTCCAGTGATAGCCTAGTTGCGTGACTAAGCATACCCCAGATAATTAGCTGGTTACTTTTCGTGACTGCTGTGTCTATGGTCAATTAGGGTATTTGTAAACGTATTGTACCCAGAATTGGGAATTACACTGTTTGACAAGTTATGCTGCATAGCCTTTAATCCACTGTTTCATTTTAAATTTTACAGTACAAAAAATGAGGCACGTTAGAGACTACTACCTCAGTGTTTACAAATACATTAAACAACCCAATAAATTTAGTGTGTAGTTACAGACTTCGATAGTTCACAGGTTCAACAACATACTGACTGGACCCTACAAGGTTTTTTTTAATGTAAAATGTAGATTATTTTTCCTACCAAGCAGCTTTAATAAAGGAAACTCAGATTGTTGTGATGTGAAAATGGTTTCAGGTTATGCAGTGTCTGTCAGGGTTGCCGTCTGGTCGCCAGAAGCTGGTGCTGGACTGCCTTGAAGTACGTAGAGCAGACATTGTGCGCGCCCTACAACTAGATCAGTGCAGGATATCTGGCCCAGCGTTGGAGGATTTTGATTGGAAGTTGAAGGTGACCTCAAATCTTGTGCAGCGTTGTGTGGGAATATTGTCACTCCTCTCTGGTTACATAGTGTGAAATTTGTAATGTCAATCGCACACAGTCTATCTTGCTCTTTCACAAGTGATGTGTCAGTTGCTATGATTGATAACATGGCATGTGACTCTTACGCTAAACACAATTCTCGTAGTCTAATTTATATCAGGAAAATATTATTTTAAAGAAAAGTAAGTTTCAGTAGACTACCATCATCTGGGGTAACTTGAAATAATATTTCAAGAATTTTTATTGTACACATGGGGTGCCGTCTGTTAAACGTTATTACTTGGCTCCCGTTGTTAATGTGTCATTCATTTTTGTTTTATGTCTTACAACCTCTATATGTAAAATGAAAATTCTTGAAATATTGTTTCAAGTTACCCCAGTTGTTGCAAGTTACCCCAGATGATGGTTGAAAAAACTTATGTATGGATCAGTAGCAAAAAATTAATAGCAGCGATGTGGCTAGTTTAGTCATTTTAACTTAATTTTTAGTACCTAACCATGTTGCTAAGTGGGAACGTGCTGTATACTCATTAATACTTTTACTAACAATAATATTATTATTAATAATTGTGTAATAATAATAATTGCATACCTATTACATTAAGACAGAGCTTCCAGGAATGTAGTTTAAATTTTTAGACAAAGTATTCTCAATGGATGTACTTAAAAAAACTGTTACTAACAAAAAATTTTTATACTAATTATTTTGTAACAAATTGCAAAGTGAAAGGAAAAATTTATGTGCTCATAATTTTGAAAATTACAGTTTAGATACTACAGCCATCAGAAGTATAAATATGCAAATTTTGTAACATGACTTGTTTTTAAGGAATGTCATATAGGTTTGGTTTGTTCAATTATTTTAGCATTTATTCCCAAGCTACATACTATAGCAGTATGCTTGGTGGACAGTCAACCTACGAGTTGTTTTGTGCAGTGAAGGCTCAGAAGCGAACAGTTACACTGACTTACGCAGCTAGTAAACCCACTACTCTTTATGTACAAAGGATACTTGCATGCAAGTGTTAAAAAAAATGTAAACATATGAAAACATATTTAAAAAAATATTGCAGTTAGGCCCACGAGACTGTGCGTTGCTACAAGCATTCTTTCTGCACCATTTCGGCCATGATTCTGACTACGGGATGGGGTAGCAGTCCATCGCCAACCTACAACCTGAAGAACCAGAGATGAATGACGAATGACACGAAATGAGACCTTACAGATAGATCAGCGACGGAATATAAGGGCGGAGGAAAGAGGAATGCCGCGAGAAAACCAAATGGCCTACGGAAACTTTCATGTTTCCAACAAGCCTCGCCAAGGATCAAACTCAAATCACCTTGATGGAAGGCAAGTGGTCTGACCACTCTGAAATCTGCAGAAAAGTTAATTGTAGGACCGTGGGGCGGGGTAGTTTTTATCAATCTGGGTCTAGGTTTTAGGTTCTACTATCTATCTGGTGAAAAATACTTTTTTTTAGAAGTATTTGTTATAAACTGTGTTTCTTGGCGGTATGTAATCGAAGGTGTCAAGTTTCTTGTACCTTTCACGCCAACCTCTAAGTTTATGAAAATCTGTAAACCGTGTCGTAAGGTGGTTGCTGAAATCTGCAACCTGCCCTTACCTGAAGAGATCTAAGAAGATCGAAACACGAGTACGTCATTCTTATCCTTGGACGGTCTTACGGTTTAGGATAAGAATTGGGATTTCCAATTGCTATATTCCCACCGTAGCGGGTGGTGTATTGTGCGGAGAACACATGTCCTAAAGACGCACTCTTGAACATGACAGATACCAGTTTTTGGTCTCCGACCAATTCTCACCTCTAACGGGGGTGGTTGCTGAAGTTAAAGTTCCCAAATACGGACAGGGGATTGGAAAGTCGCTGGTGTGGGATATTAAAGTCTGGGAGGTTGGCTGCAAGGGCAGGGCGACAGTAGTGTATGAGTGAACATGGCTACATCCTAGGTTATCTGTTGGAACCAGGAACTTGTCTGTCTGTACTTTGGTTAAATACTAAATACAACATTGGCGACGACGATGGGATTTACGTTCAGGAGGTTGTAGCATGGTAAATTAGTGTCTTCAATATGGGAGGTTTCAAGGTTGAAAAGTTTGTCAGCAACGAAGATTCGTGGGAATCGTATGCTGAACGCTTGGAACAGTGTTTTATCGCCGATGGCGTCGGTGATAAAGAAGAGGACCAAGCGAAACGGTGCGTGATTCTGATATCGTCTTTAGGCAAGGATACATATAAAGTGTTACGGAATTTGTGCGAACCCAAGAAACTCCAGGACCGGAGTTACAAGGAACTTTTGAAGTTATTGGGCGAGCACTATTCCCCTAAGCCGTCGGTCATGGCAGAACGACACCGTTTTCACAAGCGCGTGCAACAAGTTGGTGAAACAGTGGCTGACTTTGTAGTTGCACTACGGAAATTAACCAGGTATTGTAATTTCGGTACGTATTTAGACTCGATTTTGCGTGACCAGTTTGTAGTCGGAGTAAGAGACAAAAATATAACACATAGGTTATACTTGGAAGCAGAAGATATCACATTTGAAAAAGCTGTAGCGCTCGCAGTTGCATATGAAGCAGCTTTCGATAATGCATCTCGAGGTGTGGCCGAGTATCTGGTCAGTCATCCCCAGTGACGGAGGTTGTAAATTTGGTTAAGGTTAGGCCCAGGAAGGTTGATGAAAAAGAGGTAGGAGTGATGAAATGCTTTTGCTGTGGAAGGGCAAATCATACAGTTAAGGACTGTAAATTCAGGAGTTACAGATGTAACAATTGTAAACAGCTGGGTCATTTGCAGCGCATGTGCCCTAACCTAGCAGTGTCAAAGAAGAGTGAGTCTAAAAAACACAACTTTGTTGTGTATGAAGGCGCAGAGGAACAAACTAGCCGCTTAGATGAGTGGGGAAGTGAATTGCATCAATGTTTTGTATATCAGCAGGAACTAAACCTAAGCCGTGGTTCATCCCTGTATTAGTGGGCGAGGTACAATTAGATATGGAAGTGGACAGTGGTGCTGCCATGTCTGCAATATCAGAACATACCTATAGACATTTGTTTGCAACCTATCCCTTGAGTTCTACAAATGTCAGATTGAAGTCTTATACCAACAAAGTTATGAATCCATGTGGGATGTTAAAGGTGCCTGCGAAAGTGAAGGGACAGCTGAAGACCACTGATTTAGATCTTCTTGTAGTGCCAAATGGTAGCCCCCCTCTGCTAGGGAGGGACTGGTATGATGCTTTACATTTGCCTCGGCCGTGCTTGTACCATGTTGACACAGCAGAGAAACAAAAATGGGAGTTGTTCAACAGCCTGGTAGCAAAATATCCATTGGTTTTTGATGGGGGCCTGGGAACCTTTTCTGGAGGACAGGTTTCTTTAAAACTTACAGAAAATACCACTCCTGTGTTTTTGCTTGCCAGGACCCTTGCTTTTGCACTAAAAAGCAAGGTGGATGAGGAATTAGATAGGTTTTTAGGACTGCACATTCTGCACTCAGTGACATTCAGTGAATGGGCTACACCAGTCGTTCCAGTGGCAAAAAGTGATGGGAGTGTACGCATATGTGCAGACTTTAAAGTAACAGTAAATCCTAAGTTAGTTGCAGAATATTACCCATTGCCAAGGATAAAGGAGCTATTCGCAAAATTGAAAGGTGGTAAGGAGTTTTCTACAGTAGACTTGTCGCAAGCATTTCAGCAACTGAAGTTGGGTGAGAGATCTCAAGAGTTATGCACAATAAATACTCACCGGGGCCTCTTCAGGTACAGCAGACTGCCATTTGGAATTGCTTCTTGTCCTGCAATATTTCAGTGCACAATGGAGCAAGTCCTTCAGGGCCTAGAAGAAGTAGTTTTCTTTCAAGATGACATTTTGGTTACCGGGCCAACACGGGAAGAATTTGGATATACGTAGTGTTCCAGCATCTAGATAAGTATGGCTTTAAAGTAAATACAAAGAAGTGCAAAATTTTTCAGCCTTCAGTGACCTTCTTAGGTCATACAATTGACAAGGAGGGGCTGCATACTTGCAGTGACAAAGTCGGGGCTGTTGTAGATGCGCCAGCTCCACAAGATCTTAAGCAACTGGGTGCATGGCTTGGATTAGTAAACTATTATGTCCGTTTCCTGCCCAATCTTTCCACAGTCTTGGCGCCTTTGCATGATCTTTTGAAGAAGGGATGTCGTTGGAATTGGACATCACAGTGTGAAGTGGCTGTCATGAAGCTCAAGGATTTGATTGTTTCCTCTAATGTGCTGGCTCACTATGACCCCGAGTTGCCCATCAAGTTGGCTTGTGATGCTTCCCCATATGGCCTTGGGGCTGTGATAAGTCACATGTATTCTGATATGTCTGGCGACCAATCGCGTTTGCTTCTCGTATGCTGTCAGAAGCAGAGAAGAAATATTCACAGCTAGGTTGAGAGTCTCTAGCAATTATTTTTGGCGTGAAGAAATTCTTCCAATACTTGTATGGGCGGAATTTATGTCTTGTTACCGACCACCAACCCCTAACTCGCATATTTGTGAACCATTGCGGCATTCCTCAATTATCTGCAAATCGCCAACGGTGTTGGGCCGTCATGCTGCAGGGATTTGATTATGAAATGCAGTATATGAGGGGCTCAGAGAATTCAAATGCTGATGCATTTTCCAGGCTGCCATTGCATAAAGTGGATGCTTCAGAAGAGTTTTCATATCTGCACGTGTGTTGGGGTCACAGAGTTTTTGCCAGTGACTATACAAGCCATTAGGATTGCTACAGAACGTAACCAGGTTCTGAGCAAGCTTGTGTTGTGTGTTCTAGATGGTTGGCCTGCTGAAGTTCAGGAGACCCTGAAGCCATTCTATACACGAAGACTGGAATTGACACTTGAGCTGGGCGTGCTGATGTGGGGCCACAGAGTGGTGGTGCAGTCTTCTCTTCAGGGGGGAGTGTTGAAGGAATTGCATTCCAGCCACTTCAGCGTTTGTAAAATGAAGGCTCTGGCATGATCCTATGTTTGGTGAAGTTGAATGACATGTTGGAAAAGGTCACAACGTCGTGTGCTTCATGCTTTCGGGAGAAGTCCATGCCAGACAAATCCATCCTTCTACCTTGGGTATGGCCTGGCAAGCCATGGCATAGGGTACATGTGGACATAGCTGGCCCCTTTTTGGGCAAGTACTTCCTGGTGTTAGTGGATAGTTACTCCAAATGGCCTGAAGTGTGTGAACTTATAAGCACTAGCAGTACAGCAATCATCAATAAATTACGGGTTTGGTTTGCAGTAGATGGGCTTCCAGAACGCCTTGTTTCAGACAACGGACCCCAGTTTTCCTCGGAAGAGTTTCAAAATTTCTGCCAACAGAATGCCATCCGGCACACCTTTTCCCCGCCGTACCACCCATCAACAAATGGTCAGGCTGAAAACATGGTCTAAACGTTTAAGCAGAAAATCAAAGACCTTCTCCACTCTGGGGTGCCAGTGGAGGTAGCACTCCCTCTGTTCCTTCTGAGTTATCGAACAACGCCTCATGCTGTTATAGGTGAGTGTCCCAACAGTATGATGTTTGGCAGGGTACTGCGAAATAGACTCTCCGTGGTCACATCATCAATAGCAAACAGAGTTGCTAACCACCAGTCGTCTTCTGTTTCTTCGCCTCGGCGCCGGTCTGAAAATTTCGCGCTTGGCAGTCCAGTGGCTTTTAGAATTTATGGGCGTGGAGAGAACAAGTGGGACAGAGGTATTGTCGTAGACAGACTTGGTCTTCTCACTTATAAGGTGAAAGGTACAGAGGGAGGTGTCTTCCATCGTCACCTCGATCAGATCAGATTGGTTTCCCCGTCACAGACAAATGAAGTATCGCCCGACTGGCACAGATTGGACCATGCAAGGGGCAAGAGTACTATGACAGACGTGCCTTCTAAGTGTACAGGTAATCTTTCGGATTCTGTCACTGTTAATGATAAAGTCGCAAAGGCCAAGAATCTGATGAAGGGGGAGGTTAGTGGTGCAAATTACAGTGACAGTTTGCGGGGGTTCAGCGTAGTGGATGTGGCTCCCATGAGTGACGAAATAGGAAGGGTGAAGAGTGTGCACGACAGTGACAGTGGTAAACTCACGACAAACAGGGTTCAGGGAATGGAACATCTTGTGGAAGCAGCATTGAGGGTGAGCACTTCAAAGGATTTCCTGTTGAGACAACCCCATTCAGCATTAGTCCTGCTAAGGGTCGTAGGTACCCAACGAGAGACAGAGTGAAAAAGAAAGTTATAGATGTATAGTGAGTGGCAGAAAGGGATGTGTGTGTCATCTGTAGTGTAATTGTATGTTTCATGTAGTTCAGTGTTAAGGAGCATTTTGTTGTGGTTGACATTGTAGTTGTTGTAGTATAATGTTCAAGGGACATATGTATTTCTAGGATGAGTTTGTATACACACCTTTCCTTCCATATGATATGTGGGGGAGGATTGTGGGATATTAAAGTCTGGGAGGTTGGCTGCAAGGCCAGGGCGACAGTAGTGTATGAGTGAACATGGCTACGTCCTACGTTATCTGTTGGAACCAGGAACTTGTCTGTCTGTACTGTGGTTAAATAAATACAACAGCTGGTCGTCCTGTCTCGTATTGTAATATCATGTTCGTTTCGACTTCAGAGAGTTCTACGTCTCATAGTCTCATCAGGTTGCAATTTAGCACATTACGATATGTGACTGATCTCAAAATAACAGAGGTACACTGTTTCTTGTTAAACTGTGTTTCATGGCGGTATGTAATCAAAGGTGTCAAGTTTCTTGTACCATTAACCGTAGTGGTGGAAATATAGCAATTGGAAATCCCAATTCTTATCCTAAACCGTAAGGCCGTCCAAGGATAAGAATGACATACTCGTGTTTCGATCTTCTTATATCTCTTCAGGTAAGGGCAAGTTGCAGATTTCAGCAACCACCTTACGACACGGTTTACAGATTTTCATAAACTTAGAGGTTGGCATGAAAGGTATAAGAAACTTGACACCTTCGTATTTGTTATAGTTTTGCAACGATTTTGTATGCCTTTTTACCAAACCTGGCTGAACGCTTAAACATTTTTAGGAATTTTTGTTTTCTCAGTAGGTAGTCACACTCTAGTAATCTCAAGTTTGATTGAGTTTAGTACTTGACATGTTTGCAAAGTTACTTGCCTAAACAGCGTAAATAAAATCATTGTATTTTCTGTCATCAACAGACATGGAACCTGAAATTTAGAATACAACTTAAATTTACCGCACAGCACCCAACATTTGAGACAATGTATTTTTTATATTTCACCTAACTATAATTTTGTTGTTCTTGTAAAACAAATTTAATTACTTAAAACACAAAGAGTTATTTAATTTACATAGGGTGGAATGTCATTCCAAAAAGCAGCCATATTTGTTTCACAGCTTCTTTCCCTTGCAGCAGCAAATATTTTTACAGCACAGTAGATAAGTCATTTGAACATTTTAAAAATCAATGTAGTTTTCGTTGAACAAGAAAAGAATAAGATTAGATTTTGTTTCAGAAACTAAACATGTTTAATTGAAGTTCTGTCTCCTCATGACTTCAACATTGGTCTGTAGCTTCACTAAAATTAAAATTTTTCATATATTTAACCGTTATTGGTTTCTTTGACTCACAACTGCAATAACAATTTTTAGGAGCAAAGCGGTTACAATCCTACTCTAATTTTTATACATTATTATGTGGCGGGAAGAGGCAGTTAGACTAAGATTACATATTGTAAGTAAGTACGATGCCCAAGTACTTATGGGCTTGTTCCTGAGTTTTTTTCAGACTGGTGACAGTAACTCGCATATTTTTAAACCAAAAACTTTGAAAAAAATTGAGTCAATGTTCAGTCACACGATGCACAATACAGTGGATGCATTTTTAAAAATAATGTACCTTTCGACAGCAAAAAAATATTTTGCTTATTTTCACGACAAAAAACGTGGTATTTCAGATGATAAAATCTAAAAAACCATTCAGTACATTTCTACAAAAAAATTCAGCTACAAATTATAACATATAAGTGTCAAAACTGTGGAGCATAATTTTGATACGAGCATTAGGTAGCAATAAAAAAAATATTTTCGAAATCACTGCAAAACTCGGTAGCAAGGCCCAGGATGGTATTTACAGGCCGAAAACACACACACACAAAACCACGAACAAATTTCTGTACAGAAGTACTGTCGCATAGTTATAACATACTTTCAGGTGTAAAAATCTTGTATTTTCTCACGAGACTATAACATCTCAACAGAAAAATTTGCAAAACAACCATGGTTGCATAATATGATGATGAAAAATTATACTTAACCAGTACACTGTTGCATGATTGTTGCCTTGTAGGCCTAATCAGAATGCAAACAGCAGCTGAGATTGTGATTGTATACTTTATCACTACTTTCTCGGTAGTCAAGAAAAACTGAGCACCATACACAGAAATATATATCACAAATTTTTGTACAGAAAATAAAACAGTTGATCAAGGTCGGTGCAGAAATCTCAAAACATTTTTAACAGATAGCTTTGAAAAAATTCAAGCCATATAATGCACAATTCTGTGTAGGCGTTTTGCAAAATTATACACCATTTGTTCATAAAAATTATTTTCCTTGATTTTAGCTTATCATAACAAAATTGGTGATACTTTATGTGAAAAAATTTGTAAAACTGTGAGCTTTATTTCTACCAAAAAATTTGGTACAGATATTGATATTTTTTGATAACTCTATGCAGGAATTTCTTTAATACAAGAATTATGTCACTGTACAAAAGTATTTTTAAAAATCACTGTAAAAGTACCTCCCATGGCCTTAAGCACTATTGATTCGATGCAGGCACTTACAGTGTTTTCAAAGAGTTTTGCCTAATACAATACACTGCACGTGCGTAGCGACCTAGCCCTGGTCAAACTCATTTCTTGTGTTTTTATTGCAGTGGGTGATGGGTAGCAGTTCTCTGTCAACTTTGCGGGAACCTTTGCTGGAGGTCGATCTTCATCTATCAGAGAGACAGGGTGACCTGGGCAAGACAAAGTCAAGCATCGTGAATCTCGAACTAGACAACTCTGAGCTGAAAGTCCTCGTGTCAGCGCTCGAGAAAGCGCAAGCAAGTTTGAAGATGTGATATGCGGTTTGGAAGCATTTTCCTGGACAATTCACATGAAAAAAAAAAAAAAATAGAGAAAAATTTCAGCCAAACATGTGGTTGTATGATTTGCTCAAAGTTTAGTTGTTGCTACAGGCTTTTCATGCTAAAGTGAGTAGTTTTTTTTAAGACACTGCTGAAATGTTGTGTGCAGCCAGATTCAATTTTTATACCACTTGCTAATGTAAATGTTGCTGAGATACGTAACACTGTGCAATAGCTCTAAAATTTACATTCCTCAACAGGAATAAAAAGTTAAGAGCAATACTTCATGTTTTATTCTTATGGAAATTCTGTTTTTAAAATTAACGATTTTAGTATTTTTATTTTTGTAGGCAATAAAGCAAACAAATACCTTATTTATGCTTGTACAGGCCACACCATTGTTTTGCGACATAAAAACTAGAAAAAAACACTCATGTATAGGTCTTGCTAGGTTTTTTGTCGATGCAGTTGCATCGCTTAGGCCGGTATTTCTAAACGATTTTACGAGGGTTTAGGTGCAGGACATTACTTATTCATCACCTATCTGTGACTTTCCCTTGCATTAAGGGCATGGGTCAGAGTTTCTTCGCATTTAATGTAAATTATTTATTAAAACATAAATGGGAGCTGATATCATAATATCGCTTCGTAACTTTGTTGTGACTTATTTAAACTGCATACTCTAATTTTGTTGAGTCAGAAGACTGCAAAATAGTTGCTAATTAATTAATGAAATTTCCTTTTAATTGATAAATTAGCTATACTCATCATACAGTTTGTCTCGAAAAATTACATTGCATTGTAAAACCAAATTGCAAAAAAGTTACGAAGCAATTTTACGATATTGACTCTCGTATGGATTTTAAAAAATAATTCTCTCGAAAGCAGAGAAATTCGAGCCCTAGCCCTTAATATAATTAGGCATGCGCACTGCGCAGTATGCTTAGCCCTATGGACAGCTACACATGTTACAACGTATTTTAGCACTTGCGGGCCGAATATAATATTTAATAAAAAGAGAGAAAACTAAAACAGTCTAACCATACAGAAAATGAAACTTTGTAGCAACAAGAATACTAAGTAATAACTCACTAGCATTTTTAAAACCCTAAATAGTCCAAAATAAACAAATTCATGATTTTCAAAACACTATAGAATAGTATAAGTAAATTTTTTTTTCGGACGGTGTTATGCAAAATATTTAGTAGCTTAGACGATAATGCGGTGGACCATCAATTATATTATTTGGGTTCAAATCCAGGTCTCTATTTTTTTTCTTTTCATATTATGTAGCACAATAAAGTTAAAATGAAAGTCATGTTTATTTCCATACATATAGTTTCTAGGCACTAAAATACAGTAACTCAAAAATAAAAATAATAATTTGACGTGATGAATAACGAACCATTGTTGATGAATAGAAATTTTTTCCTCCCTGTAAATTGTAGTCAGTCTTTAAGAAAACCACGTCTGGTGTACGGAATTGAATGACTTGACTTTTTTTGTTTTTAGTGCTCAAAAATCAAAAGATTATTTAGTGCAAGATAAGTAGGCACCTTTTCTAAACCGGCCTCAGAGTGGCTACAGAGTTCCTGCCAAAAAATTCCTTGACAATCCCCTGACATTTGTACAACTAAAAAATTTTACTGTAACAATTTTTTTTTGAAAAATATTTGACCATAAATCACAACCAAATGTAAATTAAATCAGATTTTAATATGCCTTAAATTATATCATAACATTACTCACCAAAAAATCACTTGCGATGACATTAAGAACTCATTACAGGTACAATTAAAACAGAAAGAATTGTGCACAGGATGATACTCGCAGATAGAAACACACACACATAGGACGAACACATTTTTCCGCAGACGCGCGGTCACAACATTTCGCAGACTACATCTGCTTCCTGTGGAGGCACACTCAGTGTGCCTCCACTCACCTGATGAAGCAGATGTAGTCTACGAAATGTTGTGACCACGCGTCGGCAGAAAAATGTGTTCATCCCATGTGTGTGTGTTTCTATCTGCGATATCATCCTGTGAGTACTTGTGCACAATTCTTTCTGTTTTAATTGTAATTAGTAGCCTAGCGGCCTTTCCCGCCATTGTCATTACAGGTACAGAATTTAGTGCTGTGCTTGTGTTAAAAAATATCACTTTCACAAAACAAGTAAAATTTTAAAACAAAGTTCACACAGTTGCACTATCCTCACAAAAATTGTAAGCCTAATAAAAACTGCTATGTCTGCATACCACCACCACAACAGTTATTTCATGTACAGTATATATACATTTGGAAGAAACATTTTAACTCTTCAGATGAAGAATCAGGTTAATTTTGAACTACAATTAACTCTTCAGATGAAGAATCAGGTTAATTTTGAACAACAATTCATCATAATATCACTTCAAAATTTTTGCTTTATGTTATTTTATCAGTGTAATCAATGTAAAATCATTATATTTAAATGAACACAGTAAAATGAAAAGGGAGTCGGTACACTATGAAATTTATATCAACCGTAAGAATATAATTTTTATGCAGATGAATGCATCAAATTACTGTGTAAAAATGATAAACCGACAATTTAGGTATGTTTTCAACAAAATTCCCTACACAATGCTTGAATCCCCTGACATTTCCCTGTTTTCCCTGACACACTGAATTTCCCCGACATTTCCAGGTTTTCTCTGCCTGTAGCCACCCTGTCCACTTAGAAAATATGCAAATGCAATTGCTATAGACTGTTGATTTAAACATATATTTATGAGTTATGATACGTTTAACTTGCATTCAGAAGTTTTGACTATGTTGTCATTTAAAAACATTTCAATATTTTTAAAATTACGTAATTTCCAAAATAAAATTTTCATTAGTAAAATAAAACGAATTTGGTTTACATTTTTACGTGAAGTACTTGTTGCATTTAATCTGAGTTACGTTATGTTAAAAAAAATTTTTAAATAATTAAATGTGTTCAAGATATATTTACGCACGGAAAAAAAATTTAAACTGTGACGGGATGTTTCAAAACAGCTAGCGTGCTATAAATAGGCCTACAGTATCTTAGCTTTCAAATTTGTAAAAATATCTCCATTCTCATGCTGTTGTAATTTAAAATTTAGTTAAATATATAAAGACAAATACAGATTCATAAAAGTCTAATTCAAAAAGCTGTTTGTACGACAGAAAATCAATTCGCTGGTTCAGTGCCTTGTGCGTAGAGGCAGTAGAACATTTAATAGGCGTGCCAATGCTGCTCTTAAAGTAATTTTTGTTTCGGTCCTTTGTCGAGAGGAAAATTTCAAGGTAGGTGACCACATTTTAAAAATTACAGTTTTATTTTTAAAGTAATCACACTTGTACACGAATTATATGTTCAGCTATCGAGAAGGTACAAACTTAACAAATAAGACAACTTTTCTCAATGTGGATGCAAATAAACAAAAAAAAATCACATTGATTATGTAGATATAAACATACGAAAATATATCTTTGTTCCTGTGATGCTATCTTCTAACATAGTGAACCTACAACGATTCGAACTAATTAAACCAAAGTTTCAACAACAAAGGTTTTAAAGTTAAATTTTTTGAAGTTGGCAGAGTTAATAAAAAAAATAATGTATTCATTACATGAAATCTTGGAAATTAGAGGACGTTCATTATTATAAACACTGAATTGTCAAATGACATTTACACAATTCCCTTCTTAGTTATGCGGGACAGTGTGTGTTAATTTAACGTAGTGATAGCTTTTGAAAAAATATGTCAAAATATGTTTTCACATTTTTCTGTGAAGTGAACTATAGTAGTAGTAATGTTAACCTGAAAATAACCACAAAATGTAATTTCTTCAAATGTAAAGCAAAATAACACTCTAAATGGTGTCAAAACAATTAAAGATAAAGTTGTTTATTTTATTAAAAGAAGAAAAATTTTGAAGTCGACTTTAAACTGTAATTTATTTCACGGAAACATTGAAATTACATTTTCGATTTACTTTTCCATAAACTTCTCCACATGATACTAATACAATCTATCCTGAATCATCCTGTGTTTAAAACTGAATATGATATACATAAAATAGTTACAGTAATATCAAACATATGTATCGAGTTTGGTGATTTTCAGATGCGTGGTTAGTGTAGATATCTCATGTCATCAAGAAAACATATTCACATTGCCAGCGTTTTGATAATATAAACATGTATGTTCAAAAAATTAGGTTTTTATATATCTCATGTAAAAAAACATTTTTAAATGTCCGCCATTATGAAAATATGAACAAAGTACATAAAAGTCAAATCAACTTAAGGCTACTGTAGTATATCTTTACCAAGTTTGATTACATTTGCTCCGTATGTTCGAAAATTTTTTTAATGTAGGGGAGAAATTGAGAAAAAAACAAACGGAAACGGACAGTAGAAAGTAGGCTCGAAGAAAAAGAAAAAAAACCTTCCTGGTCCTGCATACGTACAAGTCATTATAGTTGCCGTCTGCCCAGGCAACTGTGCGGTGTGCCGAGATTTGGCCGTTACAAAATTACGAAAACTGCTCAATGCACATTGTGAATGGCAATATATGGTTAGGAACACAGTCGAACCTCTTTAATACAAACCTGAGGGGACCGAAAATTGTGCAGTTTGTAATAATGAGGTTTGTATTAACAGGTGCTAACAAAAATACAAGAAATTCTGTGAAAATTTTTTTAGGCTGTTTATACCCAAAATACAAACAATATTACCACCCCAATGGCTGCCTTTTACAAATAAATTTGGTATTACGTTGTTTTATGCGTAAAGCGTTGTTTTATGCATAAAGAAAATTTTTATGTAGCATCAAAGGTAATCTTCAATTTCTCATCTCATTCCAAGGGGAAAGAAAAACACTTTGTATTAATGAGATCTTTGTATTAACAGGGTTTGTATTAACGAGGTTCTACTGTATCTTTCAAAGAACAATACACGTGTGTATACCAATTTCAAGTTCACCAGTAATCATTAAAACATTTTGTCAAGCGGCCAAAATGGCAAAAATGGGTGTTTTTGTGGTGCTTTTTGAGCATTAAAATCTTGGTGCAGAATCTTTCGTAGGGTACAGACACGTACAATTCACCTTTATGATTAATATTATGTCTTTGTCTCGTAGAGGTGAGTTGTCTGCGAGAAGACAGCACGCCAGTTAGTGACTTGCACCTAGAGACTAGGGTCGTGCATGATGCGCATGCTTTCTTGGCCTTACACCTTCCTGCATTTCAAGGTCTCGAAAGCACAAAGGACATTCACTCAGACAGCCACTTAAAAATTATTACTTAATATTTTTTTTTTTTACTTTGCACAAGAGATGGTCATTGGTCATTTTATTTTTAATACTACTTACATTTCTAAAGTTACTAGCTGCCCCGACAAACGTTGTTTTGTTACATAAATAAATTTAAAATATTTACTAAACAATAGCACTTAGGAGTATAAAAAATATATAAAAACCTATTTGCAGACCTACCGAATGTATATACAAAATTTCATTGAAATCGGTTAAGCCGTTTTGGAGGAGTATGGAAACAAAACACTGCGACACGAGAATTTTATATATTAGATATTAGGTAATTTGTAATTATCCATAAGTTTCAAATGTAAAAAATAAACATGTTTTTGTCAAACAGCTGTTGAAAATCACAGCTACTTGTTCTGTAGAAAAACACTGCTCAGCATCACATTCATTTGTTTATATCCTCACACGTGACAGCAAATAATAAGCTGCGACTTATCTGATACCATCTCAGGACGTTTAGGAATAAGGTCGTGCGTTAGGTCATGGCTGTTGCTTTTCTGGAACCTGAGATGGTAGCACTTATGTATTACCTCGTGTTTAGGAATACCGGCCTTAGTGATTTTCTGGGAATATTTCCAGTTTCAATCTACAGCTTCAAATATGTTTCTGTTTATGGCAGTTTACTAGTATTAATTTTGGTGTTACAGTATTTAGGTTTTTTTTCTTTGTTATTCGTCACATAAATTCTCTTATACAATATTTAAAATTTTAAATATGCTGTAAGGGTCTCGAAAAGTGCTCACTTTATCAGGAATGGCATGTATATACATATTAATAAAAATTAATTCCAGTAAAATGGCCTATATTATAGGCCTAAATGTTAAGTTTTTATAAATATAATATAGTGTTTCTACTATGCAAAATATAGAATTATAATATTTATTTCTGTGTATTTTCTTCTACCAGACATTCTCATTCACTAAAGTTCTTCAGATTTGGTACTTTTTTTTTTCTGTGAGACATAACAGTAAGTACTATATACTTATGACATAACTACGTTGGTTGTAAGTTAAATCATTTCCAAAGCAATTTTTTGGACCATCTTTTGAGTGGTGAGGGCCCTACCACAGTTAAATAACAAAAACAAAGGAGAATTAAGACGCTGGGAACTGGCACATCAATAAATCACAAAATCCAGGCAGCCGCCTGGCCTTAACCTCAGATAACAAACCCTTATTTCAAACTTCCCGCCGCACCTTAGTTTGCCCTCTGGCCGCTAGGTGTACTGATTACCAACCACCGCTGGACAATAGACTTCAGTGTGCCTCCACTCACCCGATGAAGTAGATGTAGTCTGCGAAACGTTGTGACCGTGCGTCCGCAGAGAAATGTGTTCGTCCTATGTGTGTGTGTGTGTGTTTCTATCTGCAAGTACCGTCCTGTGAGTACTTGTGCACAATTCTTTCTGTTTTAATTGTAATTAGTAGCCTAGCGGCCTTTCCCGCCATTGTCCTATTACACTGTACAATAAGACAGAAACCATTTAGAAATTTTAGTGACAAATTGTTTGATTCCCCAAGACATTATGAGATTCTTGCCATTTTAATTATTTCACGTGCCTATGAAAATAATTTTTATAAAATTAGCTTGGAATGAATTGTAAGAAATTATGCAGTAGTTACAACCTGCATTCTGAATGCTTTCGTGTGCTAAATATGGCCTCTTCCAAAAAAGTGCATTAGAAAACCAGTCCTGTTTATAAATCCAGTACAAAAATTAAATTACAACAAACATTTTGTCGTAATATAAAATTTGGTTAGCTAATATCAGGAGAAATGTGTTTGTCCTACGTGTGTGTGTTTCTATCTGCAAGTACCATCCTGTGAGTACTTGTGCACAACTCTTTCTGTTTTAATTGTAATTAGTAGCCTAGCGGCATTTCCCGCCATTGTCCTATAATTCTTTGTATAAAAACAAGAGTTCTTAAAATCTTTTCGGAATTTCAAATTTCATGTAAGTAATTTATATATATATATATATATATATATATATATATATATATATATATATATATATATATATATATATATATATATATATATATATATATATATATATATATATATATATATATATATATATATATATATATATATATATATATATATATATATATATATATATATA
>PNEQ01053996.1:0-22550 GCA_003012365.1 Medauroidea extradentata | reverse complement strand
GAGTTCGTCATATGTTCTTTCACTAATGTTGTATTCAAATAGGAAAATACACGGAACTACGTACAATAAATCGCTACCAACCATACAAGCAGTAAAGTAACTCTTGTTAGTGGTGATGTATATGCAGTAACGGCTAGTGATTTTTTTCAAAGGTTAAATCTTTAGTGCTCACTTTATTCCGAATGGCCTATAATAACATGGACGCCCTAAAAGGAAGCTCCGTGTAATCACCGTAATAATTTAGTGGTGTAAATTAAATGTTTTTGTGGCGAGCACAAAAAAAATATTTGCCTGCCTCAATACTAACAGAATATTTTGTAGCTGTCACAATATTTTTTTTTTTCGTGTAGTCATTGACATCTGTTTATATTTTTTTCGATTTCAGTTCATTTTTAACGTAACATTTAACTTGCGCGCGGTACGAAGACGCGAATAACTTTAAATCACCACTTTATTTATTGGAACTCTTGTATAGCCTATTCAAGGTAAAGTGAGGATGCTTGAAGACCGTTTGATCCAGAATAATGAAAAAATATTTATATTTGACTCTGACTTTATAAGTAAACTTTAAAGTGCCGTGAAATATGTACACTGTGTTTATTGCGTACGCTGTTTACATCATACTAACGAATTAAATAAATACGTCAACTTCCTGAAAGGAAAATAAATCATAGCTTCTAAAGTGCCAACATTACAGTAGATAATCTATAATTGCATATGCTGGTGTGGACTCGCCCGTCAGTAACATTAAAGAAACCTCACGATATCCATGCTACGTCAGTTGCTCCGTTGCTCTACAAAGTGTTTAAAATGGGGTTTTTTCATATAAATATACTGTATATAACAAATGCCAGTAGAGGAAATTAAATGTAGTGTAGAGACGCGGAACACACTTACTTTTAACGCTTAGCCACCATTCAGAGTTCAGAACGTTGCACACTACAAAATCTTGCATACATAAGCCATGATACATAATCTACAGAGCGGCAGCCTCATCAGATTGGTCAAACTTCCAACTAGTCAGCATTTCAAATCATTCATATTTTCATTCAGTTTACAATTTACATACAGCGACAACATGCCAGAAGCTTTCTGTGAACTAATAACCGACCAATACCGAGCGTGGTGTAGCAGCGGTGAAACACTTGCCGTGCAAATAAAACCGCAGAGCTTCTCATGCGGCAGTATTATTAGAGGAAATTGCACGTAGAATACTTCGTTGAAATCTAGTTCTTTAAACCTAATCTTTCCAAATTAATTAATTTTAACATTGTATTCCCATTAATACTTCGTCGCTGCAAGCGTTGCAGGCAGAGCTCCCTAGATAGGCTGTCTTCGTGTGCGTCATGGATAACATCGATGAAGCCCTAGGTGTGCCACTAAACAGATATGTAATGCAGTATAACCTATACTCGTAAGTCGCTTAACTACAACGAGCTATATAGTTAACATAGAGGGGCAGAAACGCTTCCAAAGTGAAGCCCAATTGAACGGCTGTTTTGACTCCAGAAAACATGGCGAACAGCAGTGTGGCCAACATTATGTTAAAAATCCGTCATTATGTTCGCATAAAATCCGTTACTTTATAGCTCCACTATATTCCCGCTAAACATAGGAAAAAATGCCAATAATTATTGTAATAGATTATACTGTAATAATGTTTAAATTAGCATAATCGCTCTCGTCACTCGACAGGAAATAAGAGTCCGCCATTTTATCTAGAGTCAAAATACCACGTTCAATTGGGCTTCACCTCAGAGCCTTGGAGATTCATGTTTCCGCCCCTCTATGTTTACTATATAGCTCGTTGCTTAACTAACATGCAGTGCTTTACTATTACTCTTTTTATTCTATGGGAATTTATTAGGTGACCAAATCATTTCATTGGTAGGAAGTATATATTTTAAAGTATAATGCAATTTTCTTTTTTTTTTTTTTCGCACGTTATCTACCCAAGTACGGCAATTTCAAAAAATATATATATCCATTTTGAGGGGCTGTAAACTCACGTTTCTAATAAGCGTACACGATTTTTATACTTATAGTAACATAGTTAGAAGGTTTCTGTTCTTTTCGTAGATACATATATTATACCGTTTAGCAGTTTCGTCAACACATTTCAAACGCAAGCAGGGAGACTTCTTAAACTATGGTTTGTTTGTAACGCATTAGAATAATTCGTAGTTGTCAAGTTATTGTATATAGTCAAGTGGGGTTACTTGGGACACCAAGGTACTTTGCTTCCAGGAATTTTTTATCGTATGTTGTAGCCCTGAATGAAGAAATCATACTTATTTAAGATGGGCGTTTTCTGTAATTTACTCTTTTTTTTTTCTTGCAGCTGCCATGTGTGAAAAAGATTTTTCATTAAAGGTTTCCCAAATTTTCCTGTTGTCCCAAAAGCCTCAGTTGACGGTATAAAGAAATAAAACAAATTACGAATCTACCAAATACGTTACCATTGTAATATACCAAATTGGCTCACGTGGTTTTTTTTTTATAGAAAAAGCGTATAATTTAAACATTGAAATAAGGTTATAGTACGACACCAGCTGGCCTTCACACTTAGACGGGCAAGCGGAACGTAGTTTTCTTTTGCGCAGTGGCGGTTCATAACGCGCGCCGCCAGGTCGTAATATTGAATGTAGAGTGTTGGTCGCGGCGCGGCGCCGGCTCTCCTGAGGCGTGTTTGCCCACCGGCTCGCGCCGAGCCTGGGCGCTAATGGCCGAGACGTGATGCGGCATCGCCAAAGTGGCGGCTTCAGGCCGGCCCAGACAAATTGCCCAACACCACGGTCTACAACACTGATCCGCGCCCAACGGCCACGGAGTTCAACGAACGACAGGAAATGGGACACTTCTTCCATGGTTCTTCGAGCAAACCTGTTTTCCGCACCAGTCGTCAAAATAACACTTCTCACCGGAGACGTAAGTGCAGGGTCGGCTTGTGCCCGAAGTCACACAACAATCACAATAACAAACAATCCCTTACCTTAGCTAATGCTGTAGATATGTTCTAAACAACTGACACTCTGAATATCTGTGAGCGTTATTGACGACGAGCATTTCTATACAGACTACTGTGCAAATCAAACCAAAAAACTGAAAAGCTTAAGGTTGCCGCCTACCTGCGCCTTTGAGGCTCAGAAATGACAGAGGCATAAGGGCGACCTTGAAACGCGCATCAAATGCCACATAGCCTCAATGAAGTATGAACCAAGATCCGAAATAACGTGCAAGGTCCCGCCGAACCTTTTTTACTGTGGGATATTAAGTGGTGACCATATAATTTCATTGGTGGAAAGTCTGTAACGAAGTCCAGTGCACATCACAATCTGAGTTTCACATTCATCCGGTTAGTACATTTTCAAGTACGGCAGTCTGAAAAGGCCGTTAGCCATGCTGGATGGCTTAGAAACAGTAGCATAGTGTCTTAATTAGATTTCGACCTTATCTGAAGTGTTTTCTTTTCGTACGTTGGCGCAATGGGCACACCTGGAATTATTTCGTATAAAAATACTGTTTACGAACACACTGTAACGCATTTGAAGCATTTGAAGTCCATAACACGTAAGATTGGGAGGTAGGAAAGATCACGAAATTTCAGCTGCAGTCAATTCTTGAAAAGAAAAAAATACTCAGCAACATTCCTCGCTTGATGCACTCTTTAAGTGCGCCATGTGGGCGACTTGCAATGACTAGTCTTGTCTTAAAACAGGCAGTGCCTTCATGGTTTCTGAACTTGGATGAAGTAGCTACACGACACACACATCTTGCTGCCTATTGCTGTGTAAACTTCAGGTGAAAACCAATAAAGCTGTATAATGCTGAAAGGTTCCTAAAGCAGACCCACTTTTGCGTTCTGCAAGTTTGTGTAGTTCTCTAACAAAAATCACAAATAAAGTACAATATATATTAATAAGTTGCAGATCACGAAAAATTCAACACGTGTGTATTTATGAATACGCCGCGACCAGTCATTGTGGTCCGTTTTCCACACTAAAAAACAAGGCACTTTTCTCTCATATAAAAAATATATGTACACAGAGACTAATACAATAAAATTATACACAAACAGAATCAAACGTGAACAAGCAAACACACAAACACAGACACAAAGCCGCACAAACGCAAAGACTCACAAACACGTAGACACACATGAAGTCACAGACACACACATCCATATGCACACATAAGCGTCGACAAACACACACACACATGCAGACACATTCACAGCGACGCACTCAGACACGCACTTACATGCGCAACTTGTAAACATACACAGAGAAATGCATAGAAGCACACATACTTACAGAGACACTTAACAAACCTACAAGAAAAAACAAAGAAACACAAAAACACACACATATATGTAAAACAAACAACACATGTCTTATGCAGGCACAAAGAGACGCAAACACACTAAGTCACAGATGCGCACAAGTCAGACACACAAAAATCACGTAGAAATTCAAAGAGGCACACACAGAGAGTGAGACAGACACAAATTCAAGTAAAGATACACACAGAAATATACAAACACAGACACCCACACAGGGACACACACTCACTTGGTGTTCAACACGTGAAGCTCAAAAAAATGTATCGTGCTCTAAAACATCACCAAAAATCAGTATGTTCACAATTTTACTTCAAGCAATTAAATTCAGTTATAGGCGGTTCATTTTAAAGTGAGCACCTCCCAACACTTATAATAAATTTAAAAAATATATTTTTTGGGACTATATAAGTAAAGTTTTGAGAGTTCTGAAATGTTTACGCTAGTTTTTAGTGACATGGAAGTTTTCGTGTTTAAAACAGTAAATATGTAGATGATCTTTCATTTATTTCATACAACTGCAAATAATTTAAACATTTTTTAACCCAATGCTTTTTAAAAATTTGAAACTGTGTAGTCATACGAGGCGCGATTTTGTCAGAGCGTTTTTTTTTTTATTAATGCTAGCAAAAAATTATTTTGTTTCATTTTGGCTTATTTTGACAACAAAATATGTAGGCCCTAATATTTCACGGGCAAAAACTAAAAATGCGTTTTGTGTTTTGCAACAGAAAAATTCAGATACAAACGATGAACATATAAGGGTTAAAATTGTAAGAATGAATTTTTTAAATATGTATTAATTTGCGTTTAAAAAAATTTCGAAACCACTGCAAAACTAAAGAGCGAGGCTTAATGGATCACAGAAAGCTGTTAGTAGTGCTCAGTTTATCCTGAACAACCTATACCTATTTCCATCAACTAAAAAAAAATTTCAGCAAGTTCTTTAGAATATTTATTTTGTATTTCCCTGCCGATTTACGGAAACCCTATCATTATGTAATTTAAAGTGTATTGCATTAAGGAGTTTTCGAATGTACTGAACGACTTTTCATTATCAACTGCCACCGTTACCACATAAAGGCCCACCATTGTCAGTATTTGTATTCACATTTAAAATATGCATTGTCGCGCTATAACGTTTTATAATTTGATTTAACATTGTTCATTTACCATTGAACAAAAATGCGACAGTGACACGAATAGTCATTCAACCTACAAACAGTAAAATGGAAAGAAAAATTATTACGAATATGAGTCGCCTATACATTTCCTCTGCGCCTGAGCTCGATAGGCGACCCGCTGGTACCTCGTGCGTAGCTAGCAGGGTGTTATTTCATATTATTATGAGTATATCGTCAACTGTGTATAAGAAACAGTTCTCATATGTGACTCATGCGATGTCATCTTAGTCTGTGTAGCTTGGCACCAAACGCTAGAAAAAGAGAGAAAAAAAATTGGAATTCAAATTTGTTCTGAGCACGGTAGTTTGGAGCTACGCCCAGATACGTTCACCGGAATAGATTTTTCGTACTACGACTTGGCAGATCTTTTAACATTCCTCGGAAAACTATATCAATTTTTTACTTGTGCTACGATGTATGTTTCTGATTATAGAAAATGAATAGACACTCAGATAATTTAAAAATTAATTTCTGTTATTTTGCCTTAACTATAAATCTATACAGAGTTATGTAAAATAATTTAAGTCAATAAGCTACAAGCGGTAATGTTTATTCAACAGACAATACATATTATGAATCTGAAGCATCTAAATGATTGAGGTACAAGACGCATCTAGAGAAATTAATGATTATTCGTGATGTCATATTTTGTCAGCCTTAGTTCTTAAGAAATAGCTAAATTCACCGATGTACACAAATGGATTACATCTTCCAATTTACAAAAATTTTGAGTGTATAGACCCTATTATAAGCTTACGTTAAAAGTCTAATTTAGGATTGCAGAAATTAGTGTCCTAATTTTTGGACTCTCGGGGAATATGAACGCATTAAGCAGTAATTGCACGTATGCTAGACAAAACCCCTTTTAAGAACATTGTGGTTGAGAGAAGTTGAACACTTGGCTCTACCTATAAATGTTATAGAACATTGTTAATATTTAAAGATTAATGTTCTGATTACGAATAAAAATATTTGTGCATACAATACAGTACTTTATTTTTTAGTATTAAAAATTTAAATACCGCACTCAGACATGCGATATACATTCTAGAGACAAGTTAAACGTCTTGTTCGAGTTCTGTAGTATATGTTTTCGTTCAGTACCTGTCGAACCTATGTAGCCTCCACTGGTTAATGTTGTTCATATTGGTGAGGCCCACAGTGCTATAGGATGTTTGAGGGCGTTTTTTTTTTTTTTTCGAAAAATTGCGAACAAATTAATATTTTCACTATCAAAATCATTCTAAAGCACCCTCTCGTAAACTGTTTCCAACTTTTTCCCTGCAGTAATTTTCTCCTCTTTCCAATGCAGAAAATGGTTTTCGTTTGAAAGCGATATAATTAACAATGACTGAGCACCGCTGAATATAATTGAACGTGTAAATCCCTATACTTGCTCACGTTACGGCTCTCATGTAGGCAGCTTGCTTAAGAGTGTGTGGTACATAAATAAACGCTGAAAACATAAATATGTATCAAGAATTACTCATTCGTTATGCGTGATCTCTTGCGCCGCAGTTAAATGCACCAGGGTCCGGCGTCAGAGATTGTGCCTGAGAAGTTCGTAAAATTGGAAACTATTTTGTTTAAAACGTTGGCTAAAACTATTGTTTAGGATTGCTATTGTTTAATTTGAGCAAATTGGCTTCAAGAAACCTACAGTTATAGATGAATGCTTTGAGCATTGCTGTAATGTGCAGGATGCTGGTTAGCACGCTTACATTGTTGATACTCTCGCTCTCATATACACGAAATATGCCTGTGTACTAGACATTAAACTTAGCCGCATGAACGGACGCCTCGGCGAGCACGGTCGCTGAAGAACACGATGGACAGTCATCACCAAACAGAACGCGATTTCAGCTCGGGATTGCCGCGTCTGACTCGGAAACACACGGAAGTGACGACACCTCCAGAGAGGCGGGGCGCGGGATGCCGTTACACGACTGTTTACGTAAATACCTCGGGCCCGGCCCGTAAGTTCTCTGTCATGTGGCGGTTTTAGTGACGATGCTCGAGGTCAGTAACACAAATTCACCGTCACACGTTATGCAGCTTCTAGGGGTGTAAACCAAGACCAGCCGCGACAGGATGACGAGTGTACGACTCCACGAGGTGAGGTGAGAGGGTTTTGCTTCCCCTTTTAACAACGAGCTCTTAAGAGGGTGTGGTACATAATTCAACGCTAAAAGCATTAATCTATAACTTTAGGTTTCTTGAAGCCAATTTGCGAAAATTAAACAATAGCAATCCTATACAATAATTTTTAGCCAACGTAAACAAAATAGTTCCCAGTGTTACGAACTTATGAGGTACAGTCTCTAACGCCGGAACCTTGTGCATGTAACTGCGGCGCAAGAGATCACGCGTAACGGATTAGTCATTCTGGATAAATATTTACTCATTAAGTTCGTAAATACCATTATCTAGGATTGTCATAGAGTATTTTATACATATTGGCTTCGAAAAAACCGTAGAAATCAATTGATGTTTTCAACGTTTATTTATCTACTATTACATTCAAGCCCAAGCCGAACACCAGGACCTCTCGCACCGTAGACCGGAGCCTAACCGACTGCACTACAGAGATTGACTCCACTAGGTACAACTAGAGTATAGTTTACGACCGAGCGGGACTCAAACTGCAACAGTTTGTTGACAAGGAGGATTGCGTTAACTGCTGTGGTATTTCTCACTGGTTGATTGTATTTCACTACAAATTATATACTCCCAGCCATAATTTTTTCTCTGCGTGGTATTGTATGGACGTATTCGAGGTTAAATCTGAACTAAATAAATAAAAAAAACGGATACTGTTGTTGCAGTCCAACCAGGATTCCTCAAACAGCATAAGCGGTTTGCTTGTTGAAGAATTTGACCTGTTGATATATAATTCGCATTCTACATCAAAACCGTTTCACATTTAACACTAGCGTGCTGCGAAGTTCCAATATGTGCGTGATACAAAAACTAACGCTAAATTTTTTTTAGAAATTTGCGGACAACTGTCATAGGAGAGCGGGCTCGCTCGTGACACTCCCGTCTTCACGATCTGTGCATTCCGCCACTGCTCGAGCCCATGTTTTGTTCTCTTCTTCTTAAGGTTAATTCCGGCATGTTTTGTTTCTACAATGTGCTTCCGGACAAACTTGGTATATTAATCTTTACGAGAAATAAGACAAGAGCACAGCTTCTCTCCTAAAGTGATCATTACGAAATTTTTCAGCCTTGAAAAATCGAGTTCTAATATAATTTGATCACAAAATATACGGAAGACAGTTGTTTGTGGTCCTTCAGCAATTAATTGGGGATTTGTCACTATTTGCTTACATTTTACTTTTTTTACAAGTGAGCTAATAGCACTAAAACGACTTTAGCGAGTGTCTGTCAGTTATTAACTCTAAAGTAGTTTATGGGAATTAGGAACAGGAACATTTCAAAACCTCTTCACGTAGACGCACTAAACTTAGGCAATAAACACAGTAGGGAAGAGCAGTACAAATATGTTTAGTACATTTTCGTAATAACAAGTTTTTTTTAACACGTAAATTCCTTTCAAATTCTCCACGCAGCCAGTTAGGCTGTCTGCTTTCTTCGCTTTACTGTATTAAAGGTTATGTTGCCCGTGTAATATCATACTGTAATTACTGAATTAAAGTTACAACAGTACATATTCATTCATAAATTATCGTCATTTTCACAAATTGTTTTAAATTATAAAACAATTCTAGGAGTTATATTAAAGTTATGCTCATAATTTAATTTGTACAATGGAAAAGTTCCGAAACCAGAAAAAAAACCTTTACGCATTATTTCATTATGCAAAATCTAAAGGATAAAATTAGGGCGAAATCAAAATTTATCAATGTAAAATAAGAAATTATGATCGCATTTGAACATCTTTCTTTTTTATACTGCAGAGTACCTAACTAATAATAATTCTGAAATGAATTTTCTTTGTCGGCAGAAGTGAGGGATTCAAACCACTCCACCGTTGCAGCAGTGGCACACACCACAGAGGTTATAGGAACGTTACTGCTCTCACATATGTCTAACTTTTCTCTGAACCTTTACTTAAAAGTTACGTAAAAAGATTTGCCCATGTCGTAAAATGATTTTTCCTTTACGAGTTCATGCAATTTCCCTTTCGCTCATGTGAATTTAATACTGTCCAATGAGGTAAATTTACATTTTCTGTAAGAGGAAGTAAATTTTCCATAAAAATCATAGACTATTATCATACATTAACCACGTGCATTAACTTATTTACTGAATACAATCTAAAATGCCGCACACTTTGTAACATGACGAGTGACTTAACCAATCAGGGTTCATAAATATTCATACAATCATAAATGCGATATTATGCCAACGCCGTACAATAATCTAGCGTTACAAACCCAAGATAGTACGGACATAAATAATTGTAAATATTCAAGACATCGAAGACAGGGTAGTACAAGATACCTCGTGACTGCGCTACGGACTGTAGAGTAATATTTTGAAGGCATTTGTGAATTACGAAGACGGTACAGGACATAGTTTCGAACTGTTCTAGAAAGCAATGCGAAATAATCAAGTCGTCAAAAAACGTTTATGCAGAGTAGTGAGATTTTGGCATGTCACTAAGGAAAATAATGAAGAATTTGATCAGCAGTCAACATCTGGGTATTTAGCGCTGGTGAGGGGCGACATGACGTGAACATGGAATGAAATGGCGGGGGGAACGGAATATCTGCGAAAAGATACGCCGACCATCATCCAGCACGATTCTCACGGGGATCGAACCCGCTGGAATCGAACCCGGATCGTGGGAGGCGAATTCTCTAGCCACTGGGCCAATCACGGCCCCGTCACTAAGAAAAGATACCATTAGTAACGTCAGTTTTCAAAATTTCGTCAACATTATTTTTAATATGAACATTTAAATAATAATAATAGTAAATAGTCTATACTTAGCAAGTTCGACAACTCGCAGAAAATGAAATAAAAAATGGAAACTAGCGAATTTACCTATCACTTTCGTTCGTAGCCATTAGTCGGAAAAATAATATTTTCCCCCAATATACGATTTGTATGTATGCGCTTGATGCACTGTGACAATATATTTGGGTCGAAAAAAATCCCCCCCCCCTTAAAAATTCCTTTTTCTATAACCATGAAAACCTCCAACACATGAACTGCAGACTTGTCTAGCAACAAAATAATTTCAGATTTCGGTTGGCTCCGCGCAATAACGGCCAAACGTACAGTACAATGCTTGGTGCGAGGCGACAAGCATTTGGAGCCCAGCATCTGTTTAACGCCCTCTAAACTGTAGTTGAGGGACAATGTAGGCCTCTATAATGAATGTTTAGATTATGCATTGAGATTGTCATGTTTCCTGAAGCACCTAAGTAAATGTTTAGGTTTATTCTCAGCCGTTGGAGTTTCTTAACTATTGCCGTTTCCAATGCTTTCGTTAATCACGCTTTGGCCATAAACATCGACATTTGTATTACTTTTATTGGAATATATGTTTCGTCGACAGCGTTTTCATTTAAGACGGATACACAAAATTATACATAAGGGACGGAACTAGGAACGCCCAAGAGATTTCGGGAAATCACGGAAAATCGAAACTAGAATGGCTGGAGGCAGCAATAGAACCCGGGTTATCCCGAATTAGATTCTAACGTGTTGCCGTTGCTAAACTTCAACGTGTTGTTATGAACTTTCGCGGCGTTACAAACGGACGATACTGAACCACAAATCACAGAATATTCCACTGAAACATAGTCTTAGCGTCGCAGCCAGAGTTCGGTTCGATCGATGGTTCGGCGAGTTTCACGACGCGAGAGTTTCCAGTGTCGGGGGCGGGATCCAGGTCATACCACCCCCGGGTTACATCGACGGACGGAAATGTGCATGGTTTGGCCAGCTCGTGGGCGCAAGCTTGCTCTCACCTTCCCGCCCTCTCGTACCCGGATACGCGGTCACTACAACACTTCTCCAGCAGCTCTGTGTCGTGTGCCAGTAGCCTGATTACTTAGGGGAGTGAATTAGTACGGTCCAGTTAAGTTGGTTACACGCTTTTCGTTATTCATGTACATTCTCGACTATTATTCTCTCTCTATTCTCATTGTGTGGTTGAACCGTAGTCCGCAGAGAGTCTCTGTCTCGGAGCTCCGAGAAACACGTCGCATCAGGATCAAAACACCATCGGAGATCATTCAGTACGCACAAGAATTCTCTAGGCCATGATATTTACGAAACTCGAGATAGGCGTGCAGGTGGTTGCCGCGGCATGGCACAAAGTGTAATGCGAGCCGCACAGTGCGCGTCGAGTTTCTTTAGTCCTGCCGCTCGCTATAACAACTTATGCTGCTTACGCGATTGTTTTTTAATTGTGATATGAGATTATACGATGATGCGATGGTATGTCAAATATGAAATTATATGAGATGACATTATATGAGATGAAGAAACTACATGAGATATGATGAGATGATGAGAGGATGAGATGATGACGATGATGATGATGACGATGACGACACTGGAGCGGCGGTGGATTGGAATGACGGAGAGAGTACTTGTCACGAAAAAAAAAAACCACCAGCGAAAGGCACCTCAGCCTAGTTTCTTGTGCTAAAATCGGGAGCGACCCCATCGGGAACAGAGAATCCGGATCGTTTCAGTGGGAGGAGTGGTCTGACCACTATACCACCCCGACAATACCCAAAACTAGATTATTCTGTTCTTTAAATTTTGAGGACCTAATCGGGACACAACGAGCGCGATTGAACGCTGAGAGAGCGCAAGGAGCTCTAGTGACGTCTGCCTTCCCGCCGATAATTGTATGGAGTGTCATCCGGTTCTGAGTCATGTTTAAAGTTTCGAGTCACTAGTTCTTCGGGAAGTTAGTTTAAAATTTATTGCTAAATTTCTACCGAACAGACAAAGACAGACAAGAAAGCGAGTTACTAAAAACGTGGTAAAAATAGAAGGTGGCAACATGTATAGGCACTATGCAATTTTTTAATGTTAACCGTTTTTAATAATGTCACAATTTTATGAACATTACTGTACAAACATTGTCCCGGTGAAACTTTTTCAGACGAACGGTTGTCAAGAAAACATCAAAAATTAAAGGACGGAGTCGGTTTCTAGTCAGGTACGGTTATTTGTACCATTTTGAGGTAACATTGTACCAGGCATTTTATTTCATATAATAGCATTGGGGTATTCAATCAAAATGCTAACTTCAAGATTAACAAATTCAGTCATCTAGAACACAGCTGTATTTTAAATTCTGAAATACTTCATTTGAATTTAAACTATGCTGGTGGTAGGCTACAAAGTTGCCCTGACCGGTACAAAGTTACTCCAAATGACAGTACGCAACCTGTGCTGGAAATGCACGGCGAGAGAGTTACTGGAGTATCCGAGTGCGTTTGTAGAAGATTCACTTTGCACTCGTGGATCTTAACATGGAAATACGTTTTACATTCGTATAAATGGCAGATATTCATCTAGTGTATAGCCGCGGGAGGTAATGAAAGAACTGCACAACGTCTGTACGAACAGACCCATCCAAACAGACACCACCCTAGTCATAGGATGTGCACGTTCTTACACAGAAGATGATGAGAGACTGGTATAGGTGGTTCGGGATAAAGTGAGCAGTTTTAAAATCTAGTTACTTTTTTCCTTTCAGATGAAACATATAGTTTCATTCAACTTTTTAATTCAAGCAAACCACCCTATAGATTGTATCGTAATCAAATGTTTACTTCAAAGGTACAATAAATATTATTTTTACATAATTGTTCTAGAAATGATGGTCTTTAAAAGTGCTCACTTTGTCGTGAACCACCTATATGTGTGCAGTACAAGGGCGTGAGAGCGACAACAGAAGCAACGCAAGACCCGCCAGATTTGAGGGGTAACCACCATACAGCATAGTATTCTGTACCGTGAAAACATTCGTACAGTAGGCCTACACGCCAGCATACTGGTAGCCTCAGGGGTGGCCACAGGGGGGGGGTGCATGTGCCCCCCCCCCCCCCCAACTTTAAAATAGTTAAAAATATTTTACGCATACAACGAAACTTTGCGCATTGTGATTTTAATATACACAAACACTGATTTTTGTGTGAATTAGTAATCCGAATGTATGTACAACCTACAGAAAGAAAAAGCTTAAAATAATCTACACAGAGTGATTTGCGCATTACGATGATTTCTGTAAAATATATACTTTTTAAAATATCCTTTACAAAAAGTTCATTAAATTTCTAGCCAGTTTTTACACTGAAATATTGCCATAGTTATACATTTCCAAGTCCCCCTCACAAGCTAGTCAACAAACGGACGATACAGGTACGGGCCTACCTGTATCATCTGCGAATGAGTGTAAACTATGCAAAAAAAAAAACGATTTAGAGCCACGAGTCGATTTGACTCGGTGGTTTCTGCACCACTGGGCAAACGAGCCTGACTTCCCTCGCCTCTTTCCGAGACGTTCACAAGTTATGCCATTCTCAACGGTCGAAACTTCCACGATTACGACGACGTATTCCCACGTGCCATCAAGTTGTATTTATTGTTAGGTGCGAGAACAAGAATACAGAATTTACGTGTTTAATTATATCATATATGGGCTCAGTCGCCTTACATAATATCGTGTTCTGGCAGAAACAATTTTCTTCGTTGAGGCGGGAGAAACTATCGCCACCACATTAATTAAAATAAAAAAAAAATAGTAGATGCTTTCGAGTACTTATTTGCCCATAGTTTTACAAGGTATTTAAAAAAACAGCCCAAAAAGATTATCTAAAACGTAGGCCGCAGTGAAATGGATATAAAAGTCAGACGTGACATATTTGAAGGTTCTACGCGTAATCTACTGAAACCCATCTACATTATTAAAAAGTAATGCCATACCCTTGGTTCCGTTTAAACTCTGGGGTAAAATCTTCAAAACAAGAACAAATAAGCTAATACAAATAATGTTAAAAAATTATTCGATACTACGATGCTTAAACGCGTTGCACATAGAAAAAACAATGTTATCCTCCTTACACAGCACCCTCAAAAATATTTTCTGGCTATGTTTCTGCCAGGTGTGTGTGTGTGTGTGTGTCTATATATATATATACATACACACACACACATACGCGCGCGCGCCTGGTATAGAAGTGGGTGTATATAAAATATAGGCACGATTAGTACAATTTTGTTTCTTCACAGACGCAGATATTGTTACTATTAAATCGCGCCTAGAATGACATTATTTATTTATCCTTAATTTTAGTTAATTCAACAAATGATGGTTTTCAATGTAAATTTTCAATTGCAACTATCTCCCTAACATTTGCGCCAACCAAAATCATTCACTACATAACTTAACTTCACTTTTAACAAGGAATCATCTCACAATATACTTTCACGACCAGCCTGTATATAAGTCGTTCCATTGAAGCGGCCACCAGCTGGTGTCGGCAGGCGCAACCTAGCCTCTCGGCGGCCGTGATCAATATGGTGTCGCGCCCGTGTGGCGAAGATGCCGGCCGTTGATGACTCCGGTCCAATTGCTGGCATGACTCGTTATTTACGAGCGCCGAGTTCTCAGCACGCGATAATCAGGAGGGCACCATCGCCTTCGTTCTACTGTTACCAACTTCTCAGGAGGAAAATAACCAACATAATTTTCCCGCTTGATACGCCTGAGTGTGAGGCTTATTGACCTGATAAAAAAATAACAGTCGAATAAATTACAGCGGTTTAAAGAGAGCATACAAGAGTATTTACCTTCTTACTGTTGCTTGGACATATGTAAATGCCATTTCTGATTTTTTTTCTGCTTTTCAGACGATAGTGTTTTCTTAATAGCTAACGATACAAGTCTTTGCATTACAAGTTCTTATTATAGTTATCCGGAACCTACGATGACGTTTCTTTTAATTTGGAGTACTATCACGATGAAAGCTACTGTTTCTCGCCGTAATCGGCAGTATTTCATAAATTGAAATATTGAGAAAAATGTAGAATAGCAGAGCAGTCGGCATGGGTGACATACTGTATGTACACTAAGAAAAAAATCGTAAAATCAAACAAAGTTTGTTCGACAAAACCAAACGGCATAGTTCATTCATTACTGCCAATTAAACGTATGGTTTATCACAACCATATTATTTGTTTGAAATAATTTTTTCAACAAAATTATTTGTTGGTATGAATATACAGATATTAAGTCATACATCTGTTAAAGTGTACCATTCAAGTAGGCCAATATAAGACATGAATAATTTTATTTGTTCCGATCATGCAAATTGGCTTATTTGTAAAGTAACTATTACAAAACTAATTCTCAGTGCAATTATTAAAAAAAAAAAACATATCTTACGGATGCAGCCGAATCAAACCTGCAACCATGTGCTTTCGACCGCCTACTTTACCACTAGACCAACTCAACTTACGTACATATCAGGATTCAACTACAGTATATTATTTAACTCCATTAATTTTGTAATTCATCATTTATATGTTTATTAAGTTCATTCCAGTAAATGCATAACCGAAACAGTGGTTTTTAAATAACTAACGCTTTACATAAACTGAACCATTTCTGACGTACGTCATTGCGAGCGAATGTTTCCGTGATGCAGGATAAACCGTAAATAAAACAAAAGAAGAAAAAATATGAGCTAGTATTAGCTGTAGTTAACATGATTATATTTAGTTACTTGGACATACTCCAATGCGAAATAGATGACTGTCAAGGAAAACTAAAGATAATAGAAAAACATAAAGAAGAAGAGTATGCTTTAGTTAACAGGATACATACACAACATAACATTCCCGATCCCATTCACGAAATTTTATGTTGTATATGCATCCTGTTGACTAAAGCATCCTCTGCGTATTTACGTTTTTATATTATCTTTAGTATTCCTTGGCAGTCATTTACTTCGCAATGGAGTATGTCCAAGAAACTAAATCCAGTCATGCACTCCCACTGCACAGTTCTTTCAAAGATGATACGTTGTCAACATGTAACATACAATTGCGCAAAGGAATGGAGTCGTATCACAAACGATGACATGAAAACAAAAATAAAAAAAAAAATAGAATAACAACACAAATCGATTCCCTATTTTGTAGTTAATTTTACTGTTCTTTTGTTTTTTATTTCTTCATATACAATGACTATGTCGTTCGAAGCTAGTATTAACATTTCCAATGAACTCGCGATTCTAGTTGACAAAAAGGTTTTGATGTTTTATTCTCCGCAGCGTTTACAGGATTTAACACAAAATATACTCGCATGAAATGGAAACTAGAATTAGTCTCCTGTGCACTTGACGGAGTGTTTTTATCATTGCAGTTATTGTCATTAATTTAATCTAATCTAACTACACCATTTGAGCTAAACATTAATAAGCAGATTAATTGCACATGCCTTAAAACAAGGTTATGCAAGTGTTTAGTCACTACGGGTGTAAAGATTTCTTTCTTCTTCGTTAGCCGTCGTTTGAGCCCTAAATGTAAACATGTACACATCAAATAACCGCTATTAGAAAAACTACTACGGGATGATTCTCAATGCCGTTTGGCAGTCGAGTTCGAACTGCCGGCAGTCAAAAAATGTTTCTCTTCGACTAAGGCATTCTCAAAACGCAGTCGACAGTTTAGCAGTCCACCGTTGAACCGTCAGAGCTGGCTGAACGTATCTCCGACTGCTGGGCAGCAGTATGCCGAAAATGCCAACCAATCAGGTGTTTCTCTCGTTAACAAGTGATGTAAACAAATATGATTTTGAGATTTTCTATACTTTCAAATGCAATGTAAGCAATGTTTACAACCAATACTTCCTAGTCACAGACGATGAACTAACAGGGTTTATAAACAATTCATAATATAACATGACTGCTGGATTGCACAGTGTGATTGATTATTGTATTCGACTGCCGACTGCGTATTGTCGCTTCCAAAAAATCGTTTCTTTGTTTAAAATTCTTACAGTTGTTAAATGTATCATATATATAGTAAGTCAAACAAATGGTTGACTTAAATAAATATATTGTATAAACAAACAAGCGTTTGTATTTTTAACAGGAACAAATATTTTGGGTAAAATCAAATGTAACCCCAAACTAAAAATTTAGTTTAACCAACCAAATATATACTTATACTGACCAACTCACACCATCATCATTTCATGGTAGAAGCAAATTACTTCCGCCAATACTTCAACATTACGATTGGTAATTTAAGAGCAATTTATTTTCAACAACAAAACTAATATCAACCAATTTATTTGTTTGTCGAAACAATCAATTTTTCTCAGTGTAGTTGCCGGAAGTAAAATAAAAAAGCTCTAAACACGGACATTTGTTTTTAAAAACTAAGCATGTTATTTCCGGAATTTTATATCATGTCTTCAAACAACTGCGAAAATAAAAACGTTTAATAATTTGTTGGGGTTTAAAAACTGATGATGTC
This sequence comes from Medauroidea extradentata, assembly GCA_003012365.1. Lineage (NCBI taxonomy): Eukaryota > Metazoa > Arthropoda > Insecta > Phasmatodea > Phasmatidae > Medauroidea > Medauroidea extradentata. The sequence continues at coordinate 4,541 of PNEQ01053996.1, read as the reverse complement.
ATCAGCTTAGGCTTCAACGCGGGTTTTAACAACACATTGATGTTATCAGTGCGTCCATCACTACGGCTGGGCTATGTAAACTATGCCTAGTGTTTATAAATTGATGCGACGATAGTTACGTCACCAAAACAGGCACGAAGGCCGACCAGTGTGGTGAAGGTCGCAAAGATGTCGACCTTCGAGGCGAGATCTAAAGAAGAAATGTTAGCGCTTATTAAAAGTAAGTGACGGAAGCCATCTTGTTTTAAGTTAGAATTTGTGTGGATACAAGAAACTAGTTCAACGCATTGCCAGAATTCCACATAGACGAAGTGCGTTTAAATATTTTTTCACGTATAGTAGGTACACTGAACGACCTAGCTTGAAAGTGAAAAGGCAGAAATATTAACAAACTTGTACCATTTAACTCAAAGCTTCTGGCAGAATTATTAACCAACTTGTACCATTGAACTCAAAGCTTCAGGCATAAATATTAACCAACTTGTACCATTTAAGTCAAAGCTTTTGACAGAAATATTAACCAACTTGTACCATTTAATTCAAAGCTTTTTTTGCAGTAGTTTTTGAAATACTATACTCGGAATTTAAATTATGGCGAAAATTTTGTAAGATCCAAGAATAAGTCTTACACTGTAAAAAAGCTTACTAAACTGTAATGGAAGTTTTTTAACCCATGCACAGAATATAGTTGGTTCGGGATAAAGTGAGCACTGAAAATAACCCTGCTAAGTTCTACTTTCAGCAAATTCATATCCTTCTCTGGGCACGTCACTTGACGTTTGGCGAGTAACATCGATTTTGCATTCATTAGAAACCTTTGTAACTTGATTTAAAAAAAGTTTATTAATTATATAAATTTCAAATATTTCGATTTTGATTGATTATATTTCAGTAGTGTTGCATTTAAACAGGAAAATATACGGAACTACATTAAGTTAATTCGTTGCTAACCACACAAGCAGTAAGGCAACTATTATTTATGTTAATTTACATGCAGTAACAGCTAGTGATATTTTTCAAAGGTTAAATTTTTAGTGCTCACTTTATCCCGAACGACCTACAGGACACTTACCATTCCTCAGCTTGTAAACAGAGCAAGTATTGCGGGCTGTTACTATACAAGTTGGTAACATCAGTGTACAATAAACCGTTCCTTAAACATGTACAGGAACAGTACCATTTATGCATGGGAAACACTTGTATCACACCTGCTTTCTCATATACATCGGTGTGGTACATTTGCAAATAATTTGTACAGTGTGCCATTTCACTCTAACGTCTCTTTTGCAAAACCATGGTCAAAGAACTAATAAATATATCTTAGGTATAGCCACTGTCTGAACTTCCAACACGCCATTTAATTCACAGTGAGCTAGGATTCATTTTCAACGCTTAATACGATGGTCAGAAATATTACTCCGCCAAGCTCAAAATACTTTAATAGGAAGTTCAGGGGTCGAAGTGGTGTAGACCTTGGCTCCTAAGCCAAGGCATCATCTGTGTCAGGTTTTGTTTCGCCGTTCTCGGAAATCGGTTGGCTAATCTTCCAAAATATCGATGGTCCTGTTCAAAAGGGAAACAACTCAGAACTCCCAGTTTTGAGTAAGATGCATTTAGAATGATTTCCGTTTCGTCTAAAAATCTGTTGATTAACATATTTGGTTGGTGTTAATTTGAAAAGATACAACTATTTAAAGCGTTTAAAATGTGTATGGTCTGCCTTTGTTGAAAATATAAAACATGAAAATTAAATAATTACAATTACTATCTTTTACTGGCAGTCAGAATAAAGTGCCACGTTATTAAAACAAGGGAATGTACGTGTTGTATTTCTTTTCAACTGGGTAGAGTGCACTTTCGTTCATGTGTTGGTGAGCCAAACTCAAAAATGCAATTTTTGAGTTGGTTCTCTTTTGAACTTGGCCATCCATATATTGAATGCATGTGACTAAAAGCTTAATTATTTACACATGGATTACTGCTAATTTATTTTCTGCAAATTATATCGAGTAACGTGGGCCCGAAGCAAATATTTTGTTCTTATTTTCTCAACCTGGACCGAACCGACAGTCGGCATAAATTTATTCACTACACGTGTTCCTAGCGTCTTCAACATTTTTGATAACTGTACATTGTAATTTCGTCATCTAAATAACTCAGACATGTATGTTTAAGGATTCTTCACTTACATTGTGTAACTTAATTGGTGTTCTGAAAAGTACGAGTGATAGAGTCGATGGAGAAGCTTAATCAAGTTTTTATTCTCAACGATACTGTATTACAGTATTTTTGTTTCAAAATAATATTGTACGTAACTGTATGTTTAATTATTAACAAAATAATGTTGAAATACAGATGCAATGAATGCATCAATACATAACCTACATGCACTAAATTTTAACAAAGAAAACTGCCATCTAAGTCGCAAGATAATTTTAAAATGAACAGTAATATAGGATGCGGCAGGAATACGTCCAGTTTTTTTAACGGAATATAACTAAGTGACGCTAAACAATGTGCATAAAGTCGTATCACAGTTTCAAAGATAATCACTGTTAATAATTTACTACTCATACATTTTCACTAGAGATGGTGAAATTTCGCGAATTCAATGACCTGCATGTTAAAATCAAATTTCCTATGCATACTAAAGCCCTGTCTAGTCATTCAATGTCTGATGTTCCACTGAGTAGCAGCTAGTGAACAAATGGTCGGGACTTGAGTATGCATAGGATATTTGATTCTAACATGCAGGTAATTGAATTCGCGAAATTTCACGATCTCTAATTTTCACAAATTAAACTCAACAATGTAAGGAATCCCGCTGTGTTATTTCAACGACCTAAGACAGATGTTTTCAGGGGTGGACAGACGTGAAATTTAAATCCATATACAACTGACTAAAAGTGACTGTGACCAAGATCAAAGTATCACATGTTTTATGAGTAGGCATACATTATGATGAAAATTCGTGTTGTTGGAAACGTCTTAGTTCATTTAGTAAAAAGAAAGAAAACTCGTATGTTAAGGTTGTATTATTGCAAAATAACTGTCGGACAAGTAGAAACTAGAAATTCGCTCCTATTCCAAAATCATTATATTCTAACCGACGAGCAAGAGGGAATTTTCCACTGTAAACTGCTTGTAGTTGCTACGCCTGACTTACTCCGGGCAGGAAGTAAGTTACACTCTTTCAAACAGCAATAGGCGTGTCCCGACAACTGGACTGGAACCGAGTCTCATCCCACTGCTTGTCCCGAACACGAGGAACTGAGTTCTCGAATTTCGTCACCATTGCTAGATTGATCGGTAGTACCAAAGAAGTTCCGGACCACAAATTATCGGTGCATACCGTACAGTTCGTGAACAGTAGAAAACAAAATATCTGACTGTTTAACTTCATCATACAATGTACTGTAACAACTTTGCTGTCCTGGGCGCAGCCAGGTTCATTTGGGATGGAGGACGTAGATAATTAAATAAATATATAAAATTAAAGTTCTTGATGTAATTACAACACACTATAAACACTCTACATTAAATATACAACACTCGCGATTCTCGCTTTTCAAATAAACACTTCTACACTACTCGAAGAGTCACCGTCGTCCACACCTCCATAGGCTCTCCTCGATTTGGTCCCATCTCGTCCCTCGCTGCCCAGTCTGTCGCAAACACTCACCACCTGAACGCCGCAATCATGCCTTCTATGTGCGCAGTGGGCCGGTATTTATAGTCGCCCGCGACGACGCCCAAAATATTCTCAGAGCTCCCCGACCGTGCTGGTAGATGTAAGATGAACATTTTAGGTGTTGCGGGAACATTCAGTTACGTTCGAGCTGAATTTTTGTCCCAGATGACTGACAGGTGCCCACCCATTCAGAATGCCTGTGACGTCAGCTAGGTGCGAGTGGCCCTTGTCGCCAGGGGGGAAGATGGAGGGAAAGGAAGTGGGGCGCAATACACCTACTCGCCGCGTGACTGGAGACAGCGAAGCAGGGGAGGGTTAGAGGAGGGGCGCAGTCGGCTGTCTCGGCGCAGGGGCTGTTGGTAAAGCTGGAATCACACGACGCAATTTACAGATTGCGCAGCTCATTGTATGCTATCAGCTGCGCAATAATTGCAATGGAATATCTCTCATTCGCTCCATGTCCACCTTCTACATGGCGCAATTCACAATGCAATATACACACAATTTTTTCCTTTCCCGCCAAACTATAAGTTGTTGCTAGGCTTACCGTATTAAATTGGAATTATTTTAAAAACGTATCAGTGAGTATATTCCTCCAATAATCAAAACACACTCTCACATGTTCACTCCAATATTTTTGTTTACGTGTACAGTAAAGCCCGCGAAAACTCTACTTGATATGGCCAATCACATTTCTTGTTGCACGCAAATTGCAAGGCATTGCACAGAAATATAGAGCTTGTTCTATGCTCACAAATCGCGTCGTCGCTCGCATTGCATGTGATATTCCGAGAATTTTGTTTCCGACATGCAATGCAATTTTAGCAGATTGCAATGAAATTGCGTGTTT
>PNEQ01053995.1:7309-22647 GCA_003012365.1 Medauroidea extradentata | reverse complement strand
AAACGTGACCTTGCGGACTCTGAACCAATGGCGGACATGCGTAAAAACGCTCACGGACTCCTGCGCTACATCGTCAAATGTTCAAATGCTCACTCACTGGAGCAGCAGCCAATGAACAAATATAGCTGAGGACAGTGCACACAGGACTGTGGAGTCTAGCCTGCTGGGCGTTGAACCCGCGAAATATCCGGGCCTCTAAATATAACAGTCGGATTCGAAAATATTACTATAGAAACAAGCGTTAGACTTTGGACTATGCTGCCCATAAATAAATCAATGTGGTCACCGCTTTAAGTCCTATAGGAAAAAGGATAATACTAAATCACTGTACGCCAGCTGTGTAGCTTGCGAGGAGAGGCGATAATGCATTACATACGTCGGCGAACAGCAACCTTACCGCTTCTGTCTCACACACACAGCCGTAGCCTCTCTAGGCAGACCCCTTAACAGTTCACCGAGCAATCATAACAGTCGTCCAATCGTGGAAGCCGCATTGTTTTGAAAATACGTTTGCAGAAAATATAATCGCCATTTACCATTATCTCTACTCATGTTACAAGTTTTTATGTTGTGAATATATGGCTCTTGTCTGCAACGTCCTTTTACACATTTAAATAGCTTTGTTTCTCAGAAAATAAATTGTGTACGAATGTACTATTAAACACTGTCATTCTTCAGACAGGTAACATTTTTTTTGAAGCCTCACGCGAAAAAAACACAGTTTGTAATGTTAATGACAGGCTTCCTATAGGTGCGCCTTATTTATTGCGTATTGATAGGGCCACGATTTTGTCGCGAAAAGATTTTTGCCCCACTTTGTTTCAGTGTGTCTCGTGCACATCAGCAGCTTTGATTCATGGTTATTGGCATCGCGTCTTTGTTCAGACACGTTTCTCATTTGACTGCACCAATCAGAATAGGATTATTGTGACTCCTTACGTCTGTGATTTGCCAAGGCAAGTGAGAGTAAAATTATCCAATTACGGGCGATGTAGCAGACCTGTAGATGTGCACATGACGCATCGAAACCAAATGTTGCAAAAATCTTTTCACCATAAAATCGTGGCTCTACGTATTGATCATTAGGTATGGGAAGTTCATTTACAGACATTCGCCGAAGTTGAAAGTATAGTTTAGTATGTTTGTAAATAAAGTGGAATGTCGCGAAATCACGAAAATCTTTGGCGTGAAAATAGTCTTGGGACTTGTTGCGCATTATGTCTTTGGACTACGATCGTTTGACAAGGTTCAGTTCTGTTTGTACACGAATAAGAAACGCACATCATCAGCATACCATAAATCCTTATCTGCCCAGTCAAAATATAACACATAAAAAATGTTAAATAAAACGTCAGACACCTAAATGTCACATTGGAACTGAACAATTTGTTAACTTTTTCCGACTACACATTCTAAAAACACTTTCTTTGCCACAATAACATTTTGCTTTAATATATATTACTGCAAAGTTACTTTGCTGTAAAAGGATTTACCTTGCCATAAAGAAATCTTGCCTCACAGCAGAGCAGGTATGGAAAACTTACGTCTTACGTGATATTTTCTACAGTTTTGTTTGAAAGTAATATAAGTTACTTTGTAGAAAGAAAACAACGTTTTTTTAATAACGTTTTGTTGAAAATACCTCAAATAACATCGCCGTAAAGATTTCAACAAAATTATCTAACAAAACATTTTTTGTTACCATTCTTGTAACTTTTATTTAAACACAATATTTTTTTGCGTCACTGTAACATTGTAGTGGCTCATATTTAAACAACATTTTGTTGTGGCGAAGAAAGTGTTTTATAAGTGAAATATCTATCTTGCTATCTGTCTATCTCTTGCTCTCTTTCTGATCTAAAGTTACTACAATTTACATGGTCTAATCTAAGACACCTCGGCCTATGTGCAGGCGCACCGTTGTAAATAAGTTAAGAGGAGTCCTCGATTGACGCATGGATGGCGTTGCAGCTTGTCACGTGTGTTCCTTTTTACGCGAAACCGTATAACTTATTCATATTATGTTTATCTACGAAAATAACACACACTTGAAACTATGCTTCTATGTTTTCAAAAATTCAGCGCGCTTGTTAGAATCATGATTTTCGGGCCTCTCAAAATGGCTAAAAACGGGGTTTATTTTAGACTGCTTTAACTCCGAAAAGATTACCTGAATTCGTAAAGTGCAAAGCGAGAGGCATGCGTTGGTCTTTACTTCGTACTATTGAAAAATATAAAGTTGTAGTCACCGCATAAAGTCCTGTAAGGAAAAGACTACAAGGAAAACCTTGCACGCCAGTTTGGCGCGCTGCGAATACAAGCGATATGATTCTCGTCAAGCGTTGGACTCAGGCTCTTGTTGCTACGCTATTCTCACGCATCAAAGGTGGAAATTCGACACCGGCGAAAACTTCTATTAATGTTGCTAATAAATTTTGTGATAACAGCTCGGTTAGTTACTTGATAAAATTATAAAATGTTATTTACCTAATAATAAAATCACAGATTCTTTTGGAAACCACGTGTGTTTTTGTGTCCCTTTCGTATTTTGCCCACAAATAATTTGACACGTCCTGAATTATCATGAGCAATTAGAAGTTGGAAATTGCAGTTCCACTGTGTCTGCAAACAGCCAGCGAGAAGTTGATGTTTGCTACAGTGTATAGATATCTGAGAAAGCCAGCCTGCAAATCAGCAAACACGTGAATTTTTTGCTGTCATAATGTCCGTAGTGAAACGCCGGGACATTCAATATGGCAACTCTGCAGACACAGGTCATATTTAGAGTCACTGATTTTTAGGTAAAAGAATTTTGCACCAAATTGTTTCAGCACCTTCTGCAGCTCTGCCACATGGTCTGCGATAGGTAGAGCTATGATTTTATAGCGAAAATATTTTTGCATCAATTGGTTCCAATGTCTTGTGTGCACATCTGCAGCCCATGGTTAGTGATTGGCTGGTTTAACTCTCCCTTGTGTTGTTTTTTTTCTGGCAAATAACAGTCGTATAGTGCCACAATTGTCGTACTCTGATTAGTGCATTCAAATGAGAGACGTTTCTGAACGAAGACACTCTGCCAATAACCTTAAAGCACAGCTGCCGATGTGCAAGTAGGCATTGAAACAAAGTGGTGCAAAAGTATTCCCACCAAAGATAAGTGGCTTTACTCAGGTTACCAGAGGTTAGCACTACACGACTAATACTTCCTTTGATTCGTCTTCAAGCAGGATAGACAGAAGAATAAGCAAAAGTCGTTACCATGGAGGTGTGCGAAGTAGCAGTACCGTGACTAGAGATCACGGTCGTAGAAGAACAGGTCTCGACACTCGCCTATCTACCAATGTATTTTGCTTGACCCCCTTGTTGTTTGGCTTTAGTTCATCAAGTTACCGAGAATGTTGTACTTTTAGGCTCTGTAATCCGGGTGGTCGGACTCAAACACCGCCCACTTTTTTCCATTGTTAACATTATAAAGTATGTAAAGATTTCTGGAGTCATGATTTAAAATTGTGAGCGAAGGAAATATTTCATAAATTGATAAAAAAACATGTTTTGAAAAATTGTTTATCTTAGTGAGAGGAAAGTGGGCAGAGCCCGAAATACAGCGCCAAAAATGTATAGCATTATCGGTAACTTGGTGAACTGCAGCCAAACAACAAGGGGGTCAAGTTTCCAGGCGAGTGTCCAGACCTGTTCTTCTACGGCCGTGCTAGAGATAAGTGAATTTAGCGAATTCTTCTTAAGTCTGGACACTTGGAGTTGGAAATTGGCCCTCTTATGACTGATTGGCACCACTGGCACTCTGGTGTTGTTTTAACATTGTATAAATGGATCTACAAGGAGCAAGCTAGTGTCGGAACTGCTGAGAGATGCGGTAGTTTTATCCTGTATTGCAATGTTAAAACGACACTTCATTGCTAGTGGCGCTTTCAGTCATAACGGCTCAACTCTATATCATTGTAAGATAGGCTAGTGTCCAGACCTGTACTTCTAAGACCGTAGTCTAGATATCCGAGTCTTATACACGCACTGGTAACAATCAATTATTAGGCACACGCAAACTTCGCGTTATTGTTTAACTACAGGCTTGAATTCACTGACCTATACTCAATCAAACACACTCGGTGGTGTTTTTGGCCCCATACCTTCGTATCTTTTTGTCATTACAGGACAGTGGGCATTCAACTGTTTCTTTTTGTTATTGGTAGGGAAAGTTCTTCTGGCGAACCACACAAACTGTCGGCCAACAGCAGAAGTCGGACGAACACACAGTAGCTTGGAGCCCAGTCTGTTGTCAGATAGTAACGCGAAAGTTGCATGTCTCTATTGATAGAGATGATGGTATATCGCGAAAAAATTTGTGTGCCAACATACCCTTGAAAACGCTGTGGTTCTTGCAACATATATGATTGTTAGGGACAGAAAAATTTCGCGAATTCCAATGACCTGCATGTTAGAATCAACTATCCTATACGTATTCAAGCCACCGACCATTTGTCTGTTAGTTGCTATTCAGTGGAACAGCAGACAAACAACAAATAGACGGGGCTTGAGTATGTGTAGGACAATGGATTCTAGCACGCGGGTCATTAAATTCGGGAAATTTTCTTGCCCTTACGATTGTGTGATATATGTCTGACACAACGCAGCTGTCTGCAGACCAATAATTAGAGCCACGATTTTATGACGAAAAGATTTTTGCAACATTTGGTTTCGATGCGTCATGTGCACACCTGCAGCTCTGCTACATCGTCTGCGGTTGGATGACTTTACTCTCACTTGCCTTGGCAAATTGTAGACGTACAGACTCACAATAATATTATTCTGATTGGTGCAGTCAAATGAGAAACGTGTCTGAACATAGACACGCTGCCAATTACCTTGAAACAGAACTACCGATGTGCACGAGAGACACTGAAACAAAGTGGGGCAAAAATCTTTTCGCGACAAAATCGTGGCCCGACCAATAATACACATCAAGCGTTTCAATAGCGGGATTCTTATTGGCTCAGTCTAATAGGGCAACAGCTCTACACACAAGCGAAAGCCAGTAATCTTTTCATAAGCTGAACGTGCGTTGAAACCCAGTAAACGTTCAAGTTTCCCCGCGATAAACTATCATCTCTACCTATAGAGGAGCCGCGGTGGTCAAGGAGTCAGACCTCTCGCCTCCCAGCAAAGCGATCCGGGTTCGATTCCCGGCGGGGGACGGTCTCCGGATTTTCGCATGTGGGAATCGTGCCGGACGATGCCGTTGGTCGGCGGGTTTTCTCGGGGATCTCCCGTTTCCCCCGCTCTTTCATTCCGGCACCGCTCTATACTAACCTCATGTCACTCCTCACCAGCGCTGAAGATCTTGATGTTAAGCGCTGACCAAAATCTCTCACTATCTATCGATTATCCATTCAACTGACTTCTATCCGTACAAGCACGCGATAAACCTTATGAAATATGTCCTTGTTTATTACTAGCTTGCAGTAGTCAAAGACGTGTCAAGACGGCCGAGGTCCAATCATAGAAGTGACAGTGAAGAACACGTTCTTGACAAGCAATCTAACCTAGATTATATCCGCGAAATTTCGTACCTTTTTGTCCCTTGTTGCATTGAACGCTGTGGTTTTCCACTATGGATGGCTATGCTGGTAGCTAACCACTGTATGCTCTGTATATGTAACTCTTTCGAAGAACTCGGTTGATATGCCGTTACATTAGAAACATCAGATGACGGATTCGTATCCCGCGAAAGTCACTGATGTTGTTGATATATTAAATGTAAGTTTAAAAGTTTGAATATTTATTTAGCGGCCACATTTGCCTTTCTTCTGATAGCCAGCCCGCTTTACGTGGCGAACATAATTTAATACTGCTAACTCTATATAATTATTATTATTGCAATGTGTCCGCCAGCATGTTCCGCCAAGGTTGAGTAGCATTATTTTAGAAATTGGAAGTGCTGTGTTCCATTTCAAAATGTTCTACTACTACTTTAAAATGTAATAAACAAACTAAGGAAAGTATTTGTCAATGAATGAAGGGTGTTCCGGGTAGAATCACAGAATGTATAGGAATACAGAAGTGCAATAGCCGTAAGGACGGCAAGCTCAGTCACACACGCAAGAAAAATGGCGTCGCTGGCCAGCAACACGTCAGAAACGTCTACTGCAAATCAGCGTAAATGGCGACGATGTTCGCACGTATTAAATGAGCCGCCACGTCATTTCACATCTGTATTACTATTTATTCTGTAGTAAAATACTAGACTGGTGTCAGATACAAGCAGATGCTCGTGTTCTACGAAGTGTGACACTTCAATTCCTGTAACTTCCGTCGCACAGCATTCTAGTGATGAGTCACGTAGTCATTCTCAGTCGAGCGTGATCTAATACGTTCTAAAATACGCTCGACTGAGTCGCTGACCAGTGAAGATGCAACTCCTGCTGTCATATTGAGTTAATGTGAATTTTGTTATAACTATTGTTGATAATGTATTATTTATTATTGTACACTTAGCCGTGATAGGACGTACAACGTGTCATTGTTGAAATTTTATGAATTTCATTTATGCAACGGTTTCATTTATTTGGTACGTGGAACTGCAGTAGTTTTAGGTATATAATTTTCGTTATACAGTCCCACAAGCCAAACACACACACTCGTTGTCCAGGACAAAGCGGACACTTTCGAAAACCACCTTGTCTAGAATAATAACTTGAATATATTATTTATTGTGATCTCAGGTGTCAATTTTTGGCTATGGTTAAAGGAGGTACGTCAATTTCACGGCTTCATCTGGCAGTAGCCTAGATTGCTCAGTCCTGTACACGCTCTGGATACAGTCGATTATTCATTGGCTTACAACATTTCAAGCGATAGCTCTATGAATCATTTCCTTACTACTGGCTTGCAGTAGTCAAATGTGTTTCGTGACAACCGCCAGCTAATCACACACGTGATTATGAAGTATATATTTTTGGCATTCAACCTGACGTGGAATGTATTTGAGAAATTGACGTACCTCTAGCTATGATACACTTTATACACTTTGATTATTACCTAAGCCTAGTTTACACCAACGATAACGTTGCTAATAACACGTGTTTTCAACAAAGTTATTAACAATATTGTAAAAATGCTTGAAAATTGTTGACATCGTGCTATCAACATTGTTGTCAACATTGTGTTATTAACTTTGTTAACATTTATACAATTGTGTTAATGCTATTTGTTGCCAACACTTTTGTTGGTAATATTTGCTAGCAACAAAAGTAATGAATTTTATGAACATGCTAATAACTTTGTCCTCAACACGGTTGACAACATTATTTACCCGACCCATTCTAGGGCGGTCTAGATCAAAGGATGTTGGTTATAATTATAAATGTTACTAGCAATGTAATCAGCAATGTTGTAGACAATTTTGTCATCAACATTGTTATTAAATTCCGTTCATTATTCTTACAACTTTGTTAATAACATAGGTGTTTTCAGCAATGCTAATAACACATTTACTATCAACATTGCTGTAACATTGCGTACCATAGCTTAGAATTTTTTTATATCATATTGTAGGAAATTAACATTGTTATTGTTATTTCTTGGTGTAAACAGGCCTTTAGATTTCTTTGTTTGCATTAAAATGTGGCAGGAAAGTGTTAATTATATGAAAGATTAAAGTAACTAGGGTTCCAAAAGTGCTAATTTATCCCGAACAACTTATAATTAAACTCAAATGTGTTAACGTGATAAACACCTATTCATACCAAAGAGCCGTGTAACATGTATTTATTTACACTCCGTGTAACCAGTTACAGTTCTACATCAAACCAAATAGTAGGCCTATTTTTTGTTTTATTTTCACAAACTTGCATCCATAATCTAGTAAAATGAGGCGAAAGCGATGTTAGTTAGGACTCATTCGGCTGAACTATTAAATATGCTGTGATGTCGACACATTCTTGTCACGTTGGTATGCGTCTAAGTGGTGGTACGTGTGCCTACTGTAGATGTAACTGTAGCCAAGTAAATTATTAAACTTGTTGTGTTGGAACGCAGCACTTGTAATCCAAGGGGGTCAGTCCCTCATTTGAATTAAATTACGGGAATCTTCTCTAGATGTTCCCGGAAAGTTAAGTAAGCTTCGCATAGTAATAAGTGAGTATAGGACCTGTTGAGTTGTTCATATTCCACAGTATGAACCAAGGTCACATCAGTTCAAGTTATGATTTTATTTACACTGTTTGTTTAGCAAATCCTTTACAAATGTAATTATGTAAACAGTTATGTAGGTAGTCCGTTGTTTAGGCGATCTCCAATTTCTATAGAAGACTATATATCGTAAAATTGTTTCACAATTTCGTTACAATTTATCAATCAATTTAATATGACATACGCAATATGCAGAATGTTAAAACACCGTTGATTTCGCCACTAAAAAAAATAATAATAAAAAAAATAAAAAAATAAAAAACGTATGAAATGTTTATGAAACGCAAAATTTGTGGTTGACTCTTCTAATGTAATTTATTAGTATGATTTAAACGTAAAATTTTTGTTTCAATAATACCTTAAGAGGAATCTTCGCCGATGTCGAATTGGCGTACATGGTATTCATTGTAGTTTTTTTCCTACGGGACTTTAAGTGGCCATCACATTTTATTTTTGAATAGAATGAAGTCAAGACCAATGCATGCCTCTCGCTTTGCACTTTGCGAATTCAGGCAATATTTTCGGAGTTACAGCAGTCTAAAAAAACAGTTTTTTAGTCCTTTTGAGAGGCCAGAAAAACATGTTTCTAACATGCGTGTTGAATTTTTGAAAACATAATAGAAGCGTAGTTAACAGTGTGTGTTCTTTTCGCAGGTAAACGTAATATGAATATAAGTTAAACGGTTTGAGTAAAAAAAAAAAAAAGAAGAAAAACACGCGTAACACGTTGCAACGCCGTCTATACGCCAGTAGAGGACTTCTCCCTCTTAAATAAAGTAAATTTTTGTTTGAAATGCTCACTTTTATAATTGCCAACGTAACTGTCACATCTAACATCAATAAGGGTGTATTATTGGGGAGGGATTATGACAAGATTAATGTTTACAGAGCTAAGTGGTTAGTTTGAAAAGTGTGTTGTTTAGTTGTGTCATTTTATAGAATATAAATTTTTAAGTTTTAATATTAGTTTATTTTTGTCATGAACAATTCACCAAATATTTGCAACTTATTATTATTATATTTTAATTATGTACGCTTCTTAATTCCTGCATTGTTTATAATCTTAAACTCTCTGTACACTTAGATTACAATCACTTTAGTTGCACCGAGCGAGGTGGGCAATGATGTTGGACTCGCATCCGGGAGGACCCGGGTTCGATTACCGACTCGTGCAATCCTGAGTTTCATTTTCCATGGTTTCCTGAAATCACAGCAGGCGAATTCTGGGATGGTTCCTTAACAATGGCCACGGCCGTCTCCTCTTCCAGTTTCAAGTTGTGTGGCCATCTCTAATGACCTCGCTGTCGACGAGACGTAAAGCTCACTTAGCTTACCTCTTTGGTTGCAATATCATATTTGTGTAATCTATGACTAGAGATGGTGGTAGGTATATCGCGGAAATGTTTCGTGCTGACATACCCTTGAAAACGCTGTAGTTATTTACAACACACATGATTGGGCGATGTACGTCTGGATACAATATAGCTGTCTAGGCAATGATTATTACAACAACGGAATTATTATTGGCTCAGTCAAATAGGGCAACAGCTCCTCGTACAAGCGAAGCCAGTAATCTTCTAGTAAGCTGAACATGCATTGAAACCCAGCAAACAGTCAAGTTTTCCCGCGATGAACCATTATCTCTATGTGTGACAGAGTCATGGATGTTGCTAGAATATCTTAGAGAGTATTCTTCACAATTTGCGGCTCGTCTTGAAGTGAGGTGCACAAACATGGCGCAGTATTCCTGAGAGAAGAGTAATTAAGGCATTCGCCCCTTGTCCTCGCTTCGTCATTGTTAACTGCCCTGCATTCGACCTATACCACGCCTAGACCGATCACACACAGCGAGTGGTAAACAAGCGCTTTATACTTCTTCCTTAGTTATGCTCGGTTCCAATCGCCGTTTTTTTTTAAATTCATTTTTCTGTATTTTTTTTTGTTAGAATTCTGTTAGGAAAAGTGTTAAGGCGGCTTCCTACCACACGCTTCAAATGCATTACAGCTTGTTCGTATGCAGGTTTTTTTCCTTCAAAACAATTCCATGTGTGCTCATTGTACCAACGTACGAAAAGAAAACGCACTTCGGACAAGGTCGGAACCTCATTGTTAAGACACCATTCTAATTAAAAACAATGTTTCTAAGCCCTCCACCATAGCTAAAAATTGCCGTTTCAAACTGCCGTACTAACCGGATGTATGTGAAACTCAGATTGCGATGTGTACTGAGCTTTGCTACAGACTTTACACCAATAAAATCATATGTTCACTGCTTAGTGTCCCATAGTGTAACTTTTGAGTAAAGGACGTATACATAAAATTATTTTGAATAAAAAAAAACTGCCGAGTTTCGAAACACTCTCCCCATGCTTAGAATATACGCGTTTTACCACTAGTCCACCGTAATTTCTGTATCTCTTAAGGTTTATTTATTTATTTACATTCAATGTACAGTTCAGTAATAATTATTTCTTTTAAAGCACGCAATTAACATAAACATTCACTTTATTCCAGAAAAATACTTTTCAGAGGTCGTGATCTTTACATAAGTAATTTCCAGCGAACTTACGATTTTTGTAAGCTACACATTTTTTCTAGGGTTTTTTTGCAAACAAAATCCTTTTAACATTGTAAACTAATAATTTTAAACGGAACGTTTTTTTCAGTATTTACAAAAGTTTGTACAATTACGAAGAAGTGCCTTTTCATATTTTACAAAAATAATTTACAGTGCAGGAACTGTCGGTATAAGTACAAATAATTCCTTTGTAGTATTACAAAGTTTACCTTTGTAACTTCATAAACTAATGATTTTACAAAGAAAATCCTTGTAAATTTTACAAAAAGTGGGTAGGACTCAGAGACGCCGAACGTTAAAAACTTCCAATCAGTGACCACGAAGCAGAGAAACATAATATGTGCACATAAGGCATTGAAAAAAAATTGATGCTGAATTCTTTTCACCAAAAATCACTGGCTTTCTACTGGCAAATCACACACATACGGTACCTCAGTTTCCGTATTATGATTAGTGCGGTCAGCAAAATATTGCAAAAGTCTATTCGCGACAAACTTGTAGCTCTAGTTATACATACACAAAATTAGCGCACTCCGTCATGGACAAGCCTGGGCAAGGGAAAACTTGCCGGAGTTTGTCGGTGTATAGTGCACGCTCGCCTTGTAGTGTGGTCCAGATAAGGAGAGTGGCTGCGACCTTGGAGAGAGAGCTGCTAGTCACGAGCAGAACTGTTGTTGCAAGAAGTGGTGCAGGCCCGAGGGAGCTGCGAACCTTCTCACCACTACGTAGGACAGTATTTATACTGCGTGATTCATGGCTGGTGGCCGCCTGGCGCCTCGCAAAAACCAATCCTCAGGCGCCTTCGGTGCAAGAGGCGCTTCGGCCGCGCGACGAACAGTTGACACATGCGTGTTAACGCTTCACGTAGTTGGTATGTCTGCTTGTAAGACATGCTACATAATTCAGGGCTAAAAACATTACTTTAAAATTGTACGTTTCTCGAGCCTATTTGCAAGAAATAAAACATAAATAAAAAACAGCCCTCCTAAACAACAGTTTTTGCCAACTTTCTGAGAAAAAATTTTCTCGAGTAACGTATTTCTGAAGAACAATCTCTGACGCGGAAATTTCGTACGTCTAACTACGGTAAATGTTTAGTGATAGTTGGCTAATAACATTATATGGCATTGTTGTTCAATAGTTTTTTCCCATATAGACTTTCAAAAACGTGTTGATATCAATTTGAGTTTTCAGTATTTATTTATCTACCACACCCTCTTAAGGTTCCCATAGAATATTCAGAACGTCCAGGTGAAGAACGAACTTGGCGGAAGTTTTGTGAGTACCGACGAAGAGCTTGCCTGTGTTCGGCGCGGCACGGCGCAATAATCAGGCTCTAGTCCCGTTCCCAGAACGTCACGAGTCCAATCTGCAACTAAGTACACTCGCGTCCAAGGTTACCGCCCACTGCACTTCGCTCCCGCACCGGAGGCACGACGTGTTGTAGGCAATATTTGTTTAAGTTGTAAACAGTTGAAGGTTTCAACGACAGTTTCCAACTGTTATTAGTTTTCATGTGCTTTTAAAAAATGTGGGCGTATTAGGTGTTATTGCGGTAGTCAAGAAATACCAGTCAATGAAAAGTTATTTATACATATATAAGAAGGGGATTGCCAATCCTTCTAACGCTGTTGAAGCACAATTTTTCAGCCAAATACAATCAGCTGTTTGTATGTGAATGAGTTTATTCAATATTTATTGGTGTATGGAATGTCAAATAGCTTACAAATATGCTTTGCCGTTGTAGAGTTTGCGTGTTCGCATTAAGGGATTCTTTCGAGTAATACAGTTTTAGTATAGACGCCTTGGAATTAGAAACCGGAACTTTTTTTTAGTCAGTGAGTGTACATACATAAACCGGTCGCGCGCGTTGGCACGAAAATCGTTTGGCGTTCGCTGCGGAACCGTGAAGTCTATCAGCTACCCACGGTGTTTGAATAAAGGGGCGTGTTGTTCCTGCGATCCTGCCATACATCTTTTCTTTATAGCGTCACAGCCTCCCACTGGTCCACTGTCGCCGTCGACCGAGCTGTCGTAGCCACGAGCCATAACGTCACAAGCACAGCACATTCCTGTCCCCTTTCCTTCCTTCCGCAGCTGTGTCCCAGGAGAATCACGTCGGACACTCCACTTAACACCGTCTTTATAAAACAAATATGCGACACATTAATAGCGCGTGGCGGATAAATAAACGCTGAAAGCTGAAATTGCAATACACACTTGTTTTGTTATAGGTCGTTAGGAATAAGGTGAGCACTAAATATTTAACAATAAAAAAACTGGCTGTTACTGCATTGAATTCACTATTAATTAGTCACCTTGTTCCACGTTATGGTTGACAGCGAATTTGCCGAATGTAGTTCCGTGTACAATATTTTATTATTTAAATATGACGGTACTGAAATAAAATTAATTAATTTCAACATATTTGTATTTTAATAAACTTTTTTTATCATACTATGTAGCCTCCTACCGACAGCACAATTTAAACTTTCACGCGCAGATTTCAAGTAACGAGTCCAGAGAGGTTTGACAAGTACACAGATTGATCGAGAGATAACGTGAGCAAGCTTCGTTACTAAAATAAGTTTACTTAGGACGTCGAAAGTTGTACGATGAAAATTTGTTAATTTTGTTGTAAATGAGCATTAATTTTAAGGATATTAATTGTGGCAAGACAACAGTAATTTTGTTTTTCGAATGTGAGATGGAACATACTAAACGCCTTTTATTTACGAGTTCCGTAATTGTAATAGAATATCTCGTGGTTACAGCTAAACTAATTGCGCACTTTGTCGTGCACATGAAACGGGTTGTTTTCTTAGTTTTAGGGGTTATTACCATATTTATTTATATTTTCTGAATGTTTGTTTAGTCGTGCATTGTATTCAAAATTATATTGGACCGAAAATGTGCATCGGCCCACTATTTCACAAGCAAGGCATTAAAGATATATTATTCGCAAACGCTTTTAAGACACTTGCCGTTTGCCACTGCAACAATATTGCGTCTATATTTTAAACGCGTAAACTTTAATATAGATGTTTTTAAATCGAAACTGTAGACATTTTGGGAAAAACGTTGTATAAAGTATTCTGGAAAAACATGGAGGAAGTGCAGTACCCTACATATATTTAAGTGCCGCCGTGTAGAACATTATCTTACATGTAACAGTTACCTCGCACTTACAAAAACTACTGTCTTTTACTTGTGTATTAAATAAATAGATATTGTAGGTAACGGTTTTTCGGAGCAGTGTTATATAAAATAACGTGGCAATACTTATGTTTGAATGAAGCGGAAAGATATGAACCGGTTGAAAATATAAATTTAGCCGAAATTTTTATAAGTCCTCACTTTATCCCGAACGGCCAAGAGAAAATATTTTTCGACAATAACCTGCCATTAGTGTACACGGATGTCAGGAGCACACATTCTGGTTCAGCCATCTCGACGGAAGATTCAAATAAGCTACTTTCCATCTACTTACAACTATTTACACACGTTGTCTGACAAATCGTACACAAAATAATTTCAACACCCTTTCCCCGCGTATTGGCTACAATGTTTTTCGTACTCATTAATTTTAGTTTAACAAAGAGTAATCTATTTAGAAGCATACAATAGAAAGTTGTTTGCGTAAGCCACACAACTTAAATGCACATGTCGTACAACTTAAATGCAAAGGCTAAAATTTCAAGTCTCGAGCAAAAGTTACTGCATAATTCTTAAAACGGTTTGTATGTTTTTTAACTGATAATTTATTCTGGAAAGCGGTCATCAGAGGCCGTTTGAAGATCATCAGCTCATTTCTAGTTGTTGAAGGGATGTGAGCAACTCGTACTGTTCTGATCAATTGTAAATGTAGTATCCTGTGACTTCAATGAAATTACAATAACACTGTAACTTTAACTGATGCTGTAGCATCAGGTAACCTTTACCTGATGCTGCAGCATCATCTGGAATCTGCAGGATACCTAACTCCACTCCAATTTACAGTCGGTTTTTATTAATGTCTATCTTAAGTTTTACTTGAAAAAATTGTGTGTGGTGATGTTTAAGATGAAAGCTGTTATAGTAGTGTTGCGTGCCATGTTCCTGGAGGCCAGTAGTCGGCGGCTGTTTCGTAACACCTTGAGGGCTGGCCGATGACTCAAAGCCCGGGTAGCTCATAGTGGGAAACCCGCCGAACCTACGTCATAGATACCTGTCCCAACTGCGTCTTAACCCTTCGAGGGTGGCCTACGTGACTAAAAGCATATCCGAAACATGATGAAATATCTATTTTTAGACCCCTGTAATGCGGTAAATCCCCGACTGTTTCACTGAGTATAAGAAGGCCGAATCGTGAGATTTAGAGAGAGTTCGCTATTGGAAGTGCTAGAGGAAGGTGCTACGCCTGTGGAGAGAGACTGGTGAAGACATCTTGGTGACGTCAAAGTCTACTGTGAGGCGGCAGGCGGCTACCTGCGGAGCAGTGTTGGCGATACAAGAGGACTGCTGCGGCGGGCTGACAGGCGAAGAGGAGGTGCGCGACGGGAGTCGAACAGAAGAC
>PNEQ01053994.1:0-22973 GCA_003012365.1 Medauroidea extradentata | reverse complement strand
TGCACACATGACTGTAGAGTTCAGCAGAAACGTGCAAGTAACTGACAACAGAATGCACACGGGACTGTAGAGTTCAGCAGAAACGTACAAGTAGGTGATAAGAATGTGTACACAGGAATGTAGAGTCCAGCAGAAACGTACAAGTAGCTGATAACAAAGTGTACACAGGATTGCAGAGTTCAGCAGAAACGTACAAGTAGCTGATAACAATGTGTACACAGGAATGTAGAGTCCAGCAGAAATGTACAAGTAGCTGACAACAGAATGCACACGGGACTGTAGAGTCCAGCAGAAATGTACAAGTAGCTGACATCAGAATGCACACAGGACTGTAGAGTTCAGCAGAAACGTACAAGTAGCTGGCAACAGAATGCACACGGGACTGTAGAGTTCAGCAGAAATGTACAAGTAGGTGACGACAGTATGACACAGGACTGTAGAGTTCAGCAGAAATGTACTAGCAGCTGATAACAGAATGCACACAGGACTGTAGAGTACAGCAGTAATGTACAAGAAGCTGATAACAGAAAGCACACAGGACGGTAGAGTACAGCAGAAATGTACATTCATTTTATTTCTTCGGCTCAGGTGTTGGAATATTCACATTTTTTGTCTAAGATGTACTTACTCATTACCTACAACGTCTCACCGAGTTCTGTCTATGCTTATATTTACAGATCCCTGTTTTTCACGAAAAGAATTTTGCCCCACTTTGTTTCGATGCCTTACATGCACATCTGCAGTTTAGCTTCGTGGTCAGTGATTGGATGTTTTAAATCTTACGAGCGTAGGGATTCAATCGGGAAATCAGACGTGTGGTGTTGCAGGAATGTTATCGTAATTGGCTCAGTCAAATGAGATATGGCTCTTCACATAGACACGCTGCTAATAACCATGAAACAGAATTGAAGATGTGCACGTGTGGCACTGAAACAAACTGAGACTTAATTCTTCACGCGGAAAACAGAGGTCCCTACTAATATTTTGTGGTGGTTCAAGTACACAAGCAGTAACCAATCACCATAGAGCAATATTCCAGCAACCACCAATAATCATCATGCAGGGAGGGACGCTGTCTGTTGTTGCTAGTCTCTGGTTTTGTACAGTACCGACCATGTTTCAACTGTTTTGTATCACGGCGTTTTAATGAGTACACGTATTCGTGTTTTGTACGTGAATTTAAATTAATTAAAAAACAAAGTACCTATATTTAAGAGAACGCTCTTAATCTGAAATATAATAACTTATATATAGAGCCACGATTTTACGGCGAAAAGATTTTTGCACCATTTTGTTTCAATGCCTTATGTTCACATCCGCAACTCTGTTTCATGGTCAGTTATTGGACGTTTTAACTGTCGCTTGTCTTGATGTTCTACTGACAAATCACAGGCGTATTGCGTCACAACAGCCTCGTTGTTATTGGTGCAGTCAAATGAGGGATGTGTCTGAGAAAAGGTACGCTGCGAATAGCCGTGAAGCAGAGGTGCCTAAGTGCACGCGAGACACTGAAACAAAATGTTGCAAAACTTTTTCGCGACAAAATCGTGGCTCTACTTATATAATAACACCAGACACGTTTATTTTTAGCATGATGAAGAATGGAAATAATTCACTTAGTGAGAAAATTGTAAAACAAAGCGTGTAATGAAATGTGTATACTGTTATCTGTGGAACTTTGAATATCACCTATGGGTAGAGATGGTTAGATTTCGCGAATTCAGTGATCTGCATGCTAGAATTAACTATCCTATGCATATTCAAGTCCCGACCATTTGTCCACTAGCTGCTACTCAGTGGAACAGCAGACAATGAACGAATAGACAGGGCATGAGTATGCAAAGGATACGTGAGTCCAACGTGCAGGTCATTGATTTCGCGAAATTTCACCATCTCTACCTATGGGTATCAAAGAAATGGACGCTGGAAACAGAATACGAAAACAGAGTGATAAAAATGCTAAACTCAATCATTTCTCACTAGGATTGGTAGCAAAAAATGTTTCCAATAATCTATTATAGTGTCCGGTACAAGGAATATAAGATACTTGCTAAATGTATGTTATGTACAGGATCTCCACAATGTCTTACTACCCCCTGTATGTAGTATATGCATATTGTTATGGTATTATGATGTTATAGTATATTGTGTTGTAACACAATCTTAAGTATCCAGTGGATTCGTTTGAGCTCCTTCATTCTCATAGCAGAGAATAGTTTTGCGCCAAGTTCTGTGAGACATCTTCCGAAGCATTTACGGGCTGATACGAGCAAAAGCAAGTCTCACTTCTTCTTTGAGTTCATCGGTGGTTTCGTAGCGCTGCTGTGCAACACACTCCTTTATGAAGCCCCAAAGGCTATTATCACACGTCGAGAGATCTGGGCCTCTAGGTGGCCATTCAAGTGGAGCAGACAGCACTGCTGAACCTCGGCCAATCCAACGATTCCGAAAGACCACAGCAAGGTATTCCCTAACAGATATGGCATAATGGGCTGGCGCTCCATCCTGTTGGAACCACACATCATTCAGAATACCAAGTTCCTCCAGTTGTGGCACAAACCATGTTTGCAGTATGTCCAAATAAGTTGTCTGGTTCACTGCTACATCAAATAAATGTGGTCCAAACAAATGTATTTTATTCGTTGCAGCCCATGTCATGATATATGGAGGATTATGTTCCAATTCCTCGACATAATGTGGATTTTCCTTGGACCAGAACACAACATTCCTTGATCGACAACTCTGATAGATGGCACACTCATCACTGAAAATGACCTTTCCACGTTTTGGGATTGTGTCGAAAGTCTGAAGAAGCAACGCACACGCACATGCATTACGTCTGCGGGCTAAATCATTGTCTGATAACTCCTGAACGAACATTACATGGGGTGATATGCGTGAAGATGCAGGTCGTTTTTCATGTGTTTATGCAATGTCGATCGCGGTATTCCAAGCTCCGCTGGTCGTTTGCGGAGCGACTTCTTTGGTGATCTCGTTACTGATTCTCCGAATTCCTGACATTGTTGCACTCTGGTTGAAGGTCTTCCAGTTCGTGGTTTACCTTTGATGTTGTTGCCCGTTTCAAATAGTTTGTGTTCCCAACGCAGAAGGGTTTGTTTTGGTGGCGCCTCTTTATGGGATCGTTGCTGGAAATCGGCAAGCACTTCACGAAGTGTCTTCACAGTATGAGGTCGTTCCTGAACCCAAGCACTGACAACAATCCTCTGTTCCAGGGTGTATTCGCTGGTATCACACATGGTTCACATTCCTTGTCTGCAACACAACTCAATACATGTCATAAATCCACTGCATACTTTAAGGTTATGTTCCAACACAAGATACCATAACATCATAATATCATAACAGTATGCATAAACTACATACAGGGGGTAACAAGACATTGTGGACACCCTGTACATGGCTCGAGTTCGACATGAATACGTCTCTAGTAGAATAGTATGTATGATGGACTGTCAGCAACACGGCGGTAGTGGCCAGAATCTGCTTGCTCTGATTGGTTATTTTGTCCTACATACCGACGAATGGGGGAAATCAATAGTCGTTGGAAAGCTCTCAAAGAGATATTGAAGCGACTCTTCTTAGCAGTGTTGATATATATATACCACGGCTTCTACTAGAAACGGCTAAGTTTCGGCACGTGTTTGGCAGTTTCGCTTCTGATTATTATGTATTCTGAATGTGGAATAATTTATTTTTCGTTCTCTTCCCGCCGACTATAAACTGCGCTTTTCACGGTGTAAACAGTACAAAAAATTAATGGTCTCACTTATAGTCGCATTCTGGCGGATCCGGAATTGGAATTCAAGTTACGTATTAAAGAAAATAATTAGTATTTTGTGAGAAAAAAATTCGGTACGCCACTTAACAGCATTGCAATTTTCCTCTTGTCTCTACAACTTGTTTCATTAAAGATGCTCGCCAGAAAAAGAATTTTCAATGTTACATATCCTTACAAAATACTTCTCAAAACTCCTAGACTTGCAAAACATCTGTTTGAGTGTCTTACATGCACTTCGACAGCTCTGCTTGGCGGTTATTGGCAGCGTGTTATTGCTCAGATACACCTCTCATTTCACTGCACCAATCAGAATAAGGATATTGCGACACTGTACGTCAGCTATTTGCCGGTAGAACCACAAAACGAGTGAGAGTTAAAACATCCAATCACTGACCATGAAGCAGGTATGGTAACGTGCACACAAAGCATTGGGACTAAATAGTCCAAAAACCTTACCGCCTCAAACTCGTTGCTCTAATTATAGAACGTGTATAGTAGGCTACGTATACATTCAATGTAGTCTGATGTCTGTATGTCGTAACGTACATATGTGTTCCTATAACATTCATACAATTGCGATGAAACTATGGTAAGTTGTGTGAGCTCATGCGGCGGTTTTTGGGAAAAAAGGAAGGGGGGAGGCGATAAAATGGTACTAAAAAATTTAGTAAAAAAATTCACTTTTTAAAAAGTGTTTTTTTAAACGCTCATTACTGACCATTTAAAATTTTCTTATAAATTTTATTACAAATTTTTCCTGTGATTTGTTATTCGTTATACTACTACCAGAATTAATATTATATCTTAGGTATATGAAATTTGAAGTGCCGAAAAAAGTTTATCTTAAACTTGAACATTCATTTTTTTTTCTAATGTTGTAAGGATGAGTGATAATGAGAGAGTTTTAGGGTTCTTTAAGAACGAGGTCTTAACAGCCGATGTGGATGAAATTAAGTGACGTGAAAATCCAACATGCATGCCCTAGCAAGGATTCGAACCCAGGACCTCTCACACGGAAGGCCCGCGACTAACCGACTAGGCTACGGAGGCCGGAATTATTTTCGTAATGGTATTGCAATACAAAAACTAATTTTTCATTTTTCAGGAATTACTTACGGTAACTTGTACTCAGACTGGACTCTTTACGAGTCGTAGAGGCAATAAATTTAAAACCACGCAAACTTAGTCACTAGAATTAAATATGTGTATGTATATATATATATATATATATATATATATATATATATATATATATATATATAGTGTGTGTGTGTGAGTTGTAGAGGCAGATCTAGGATGGCAAGGGGAGGGGGGGAGGCAGACTGTCCCGGGTGACGGGTTAGATGGGGCGCTGGTGGTGCGAAAAATGTTTACTTGGGAATGAAATGTGAGTTAAAAAATATACAATATCTACCAATACTTGGACTTTTAATAATTTTGTATTTGTATTAACCTTGAACACCATATAATGCTATAAATACAGTATTTATAATTAGAATTCTCACTTAAAACACTGCTAATAGTAGCTAGCAAGTACAGGTTTTATACATTTATAATACAATGTTATACAGTTATTTACGCGAGCGCAAAACAACGTATGGAAGATACGTTTATTATTGTTGCGTTGATTGGACTGCTGTGAAAAGGGGGAGGGAACGGAAGGGGGGAGCAAATGACAATTCTTGCCCCGTGCGAAGGAGAGCCTAGATCCGTCTCTGAGTGTGTGTGTGTGAGTTAGCAGTTATGAAATATTTGATACGTGAGTGAGTGGACGATAGTCACATTTCAACTGTCTCCTAGGAGCTCCAATTACATTACCATAAAAGTTTATGTTTCGTTATCGCGCAGCAATAAAACTGTAATTACTTTGCTCAGCACCGCATCGCAGCAGCGGGACGCATGAATAGCCGCGAGGAGCGCCTTCACGTAACTGCGACGTGAAATACGAGCGGACTATTGCCATTGTAAATTACGTCACGAGATAGCGTAAACTTTCTCGCCTCTCCGCGGGTACACAAATACAAGAACAACTGCTGTGGAGATGGTGTATTGTAGATGTAGATATCAGGAAGGAGGGGGGGGGGGCAAACTAGGATAGTGCAGTATGTCTACACAAGAGCGCATGACATACCACTCCTCACTACAACCTTACAAAACTGTGTGCTTGTTTCTCTCCGGAGATTTATTATTTGCAAACTGTAGACCAGTTTAATTCCGTTGTTTGTTTCAACCAGACACGTCTGCAAACTAAAACATAATTTAACGCGGAGAGGGAAAACTTTATGTCGTTCAGGCCTTCTTATATTTACGACGCTACGTTGAAACCCCAACGTCTCACTTCTTCAAATATAATTATTAAGTTGTTGACTGACTTCTCTTAACTGCTGTTGGTCAGTCGAACTTGCTGTTAGGTAACGATCTTGGCCGACTGTTGTACCTTCCAACCAAGCTCGCACAATATTACACGATACACTGACAAGGAAATCAATAGCTACACTTTTACATGAGGTGAGAGATTTTAGTCAGCCCTCAAGAACGAGGCTGGTAAGGGGTGACATGATGTGTGTATTGTACAACGCCGGAGAGATGGGGCGGGAAAAACGGTAGAACCCCGAGAAAACTGGCCGACCAGCGACGTCATCCGGCACATTCTCACATTAGAAAATCCGGGAACCGACCCCACTGGGAATCGAACCCGGATCGCCTTGGTGGGAGGCGAATGGTCTGACCATTCGGCCACCGCGGCCGGCCCCTTTACACTTTTACATATCATCTCACAACTTATCGACTACGTTTCTTTAACCATGTCAGACATGAATTATTTAAATTTGTTGTAATTAAGGAATGTTATGACTGCCACTGTATGTGTATTTATGGGGTAGTCAATTAAACTTACACGAAAAAAAAAAACATGTGGCTACTACAAAACATTTGGTTAGTATTCACCCTGCAAAATTTATTTTTTAGACGCCACGAAATCATATCGTTGTCACTACTAAAATATTATGGTCATCACAAAGTTATTACGTGCTACTACGAAATAATGTGTCAGGGAAGACGTCCAACACAAGTTTTATTTCGGTGTAGAAAACAGTTAAGAACGTATTTTGTTCACGTAACTGTGATTACTTAAAAAATATTTCAATATAATTTCTCGTATGAGGTATTGATTTTATTTTTGGTTTAACTCAGCAGTCATATGGTTTAATGTTATATCCTACAAATTTACTTTGTTCAATAGGAGCAGATAAAAAAAAAGGCCTTTTTCACGAAAATAAAAGTAAAAGTAGTACACATGACAAAAACCACAACAAAGTGAAACTGATTCAGCTGTGTTGAAAATAGCTCAGAATTAAGAAACATGATACTAATATTATATGTTACATAATGAAATAGTGTGTAATGAGTGCGCTGTGGGCGTGGCATTTATCAAAGTATTAAACATTTATGAACTACGTCTGTTACTTTTATTCCCGCCATCTTAAAACACAGAACAGTCGTTCATCAATGTCCTGCAGATAGAACAACCTGACCACTGGACTGAGGTCACCTACCCTACTATAACCTCACAGCTTTCGAAATCGCCTATTGTGATTGTTTTTTGAAGTATCGTTGCACTATCTAACAACTAACGCGAGCCTTTGTTTTATTTATGGCAACGATAAGGATGCCTAGAAACTTCAGACTAACGAACGAATTTATCTACAATTTTGTTTCCTCTCGTAAATATAAATTTTATCATTGCCCGAGCTTTTTGCGTGTAAAACGATCTGTCGAAATGAGAAAACTTGGATCAGCCCTGGTACTTTATTTCATTTCCAGTTACGTCCAGTGTTTCAACATAAATCATATATTCTGATACTTGAACTAAGGCAAACACTGATAAAAACTTACAAGTTTAAAGAGATACGTTCAGCTGAAAGTAATATCACCGTTTAAACCAGAAATATAGTAATTTAATGTCGTGATGAGGGGATAAACTTGGAGAATATAGGCGCGCTAACATGAAGTAAGTTTTGCTAGCTATAGACTGTTCCACCATGGAATCCGAAGATCACGGAAGTGTTGCATGAGGAGGAAATTTATGATCCTTTCTGTAGCAAGCGAGAGATACCGTGTCCAGAGTTCAGCCATTACACTGCAGTGCCAGCTAATTGCGGTAGGTTGTGTACCTTTGATACGTCAGCAGTTAATTTCGGTATTTCATAGTTAATACAACGTAGTTCATTAGTTGCGAGAAGCCAAAATATTATCAGTACAGGCAGTTCTAAATATTTTACTGTCGTAGTAAAAAAATACTATTGAGCAGTTAAGTCACACAGTATTTTACGAGTGCAGCCCCTAATAGCTGTTGAAAATAATTCTGCACCACTTTGTTTCATTGCCTTATGCGCATTTATGTTGCTCTGCTTTGTGGCTATTGGCAGTGTGTGTTTGTGTATAGGTGTCACTCATTTGACTGGGCCAATAAGAACAAGGTTACTGCGACACTACATGCCTGTGATCAGCTAGTAGAACCTCAAGACACTAGGTGTTGATAACACCCAATCATTGGCCACGAAACAGTATTGCAGATATGCACGTAACAACGTAAGGTTTTGAAACAAAGTGAGGCAAAAATCTTTCCCTGGTCATATTTTAACTTTTTATGTACCCTCCAAGCACCGTGTTGCATAACAGTAAAATCTTAGTTGGTACTGTACAAGACCAGAGACCAGCACCAATGCTGATAGCGTCCTTCCCTGTGTGATGGTTATTGGTTACACCTAACACATCACTGTTTTATCATTTG
This sequence comes from Medauroidea extradentata, assembly GCA_003012365.1. Taxonomy (NCBI): domain Eukaryota; kingdom Metazoa; phylum Arthropoda; class Insecta; order Phasmatodea; family Phasmatidae; genus Medauroidea; species Medauroidea extradentata. Next base: position 14,382 of record PNEQ01053994.1, on the reverse strand, counting down.
TTATTGCCAGTGGTCGTGACGAGAAAATATACTATCATCGTCGACAGTAAGGTTAAAGGTCATGACAAACAAAGTGACACTGTGGCAGGAACTGGGAGAGGGAAGACTTTGTTAATGAATCATCCGATAATTCGTTTGGAGATGTTTCGGAGAGTCATGAAATTGAAAATTTGACTGACAGGAGCCGGGGATCGAACCTGGCACCTCCCGAATCCGAATCCTACGTACTACCTTGCATGGTAGTAACGAATTCGAAACGTTTTCATATTTTGTTTAGGCTTATTATGCAAATTCGCTGTGTTATATATATATATATATATATATATATATATATATATATATGTATATATATATATATATATATGTCAATACATGTATTTATATATTAAAACTTTAGTTTACGAAGTGCAATCCTGATACATACATGGAGACATGAGATTTAGGGAGCAGACATTTCAAAAGTGAATAAGTTTTTTTACTAGATTAATTTGTTGAACCTACTCTCCCAGTAATAATTTAATATTCACATGTTCCGATATAAACAGTGTATTCTGCTCTAACTTATCACTAGGGCATGAAAAGTTCGAGTTATTATATGGTGACGGACTAACACTTCACCGTCCTGTACATACCAACGTACTATACGTGATTACATTGGCCTCGAGCCTTTATGTGAAGTCAGCTACGTATGTGATTGCTATACAGGATTTTGCACACTCTGTTGACCACATTTTTTTATCAACGAGGGACGACGAACCAGTGTACAGCCATTTGGAGTCTTGTCTCCTGGCAAGAAATTACGCGAATTTTGCTTACTTCTACTTGTCACTAGGAGCAGGGAATTTTCTAGATAGGTTAAATAACCTGCAGTTTAGATTCCTCAACCTTCTGTGCACTGGAGCCTCAGTTGCCTGTATATTGTTTGTTGTCTCAGTAAACAGGCAATCTTACAACCTTCACCAGGTAACTTGGCATTAGTTCCTGATTTTATTGCACATTATTTATACATCCGTGTTACGTCATGATGTGAGAAGAGTATATTTGTTTGTCCGCAGTGACCCCTTTTCGTGTTCAAAATTTCACAAAAAAAACTAATTTCCAAGAATTATGGAAATGTTACCGCAATTTGTTTACAATTTTCTTATAACGACAGTTTTACAAAATTGTCATTAAAAAGGAGATAAAACATGTTGTTAAAATTTAAGGAGTACAAATGATCTTAACTGAATTAAGAAAATTTAAAACTACAGAAAATATTTATCAAAAAAAATTATTTTAATTTTCAGTGTACAAAATATCATGTCTTCGTTTATTAACCCAATCATTCATTCCATTAACAATAAATCTCATATTTCCACTAGTTGCGTGTTTTAATACTTGACCAATGAATTTTCGATTATATCTGTGAGGTAAAAATACTTTGAACATTTTCTGAAGTTATAATTACTTTAAACCCAAATTTTGATAACACTGTTTCAACTTTAATACTTGGATAAGATTTACCTATTATAAGATTGGAAAGTTTCTTTGACTCATAAACGTCGATATGAATGTTTAGTGATACTTCCATTTATAAGAAAAATAATTAATAACAAATTTAAAAATACAAAAATTAAAATAATAAGCCGAACGAGATGTAAAGATTATCTACGGAATGAATTTTTTGCTATTTAAACTATACATTTTTATATTTTTCATATTTTTATAAATTAGAAGAAGGTACAAATAATTGCAAATAAAAAAATAAGTTTTACGATTTTTTTTTGTTGAAGCAAAATTGAATGGGAAACGCAAAACTCAGTCAAGGCGAAGGCATACAAGAGTTAATGCTTGGGATGAATTTAAATTTAAAGGAGACGTTTTTGCAAGAAAAGGAAATAAAATAATTAAACAGCGTTATATAAACCCTAGTAGCAAATACAATCATTTTTCAATTGGCCAACTGTTGGCAGAAGTGGCCAACGTTCGCTAGTATGATTGTCTACTATTTACGGAATGGTTGTTAATCAGGCTGGACAACTTAGTTTAAATAAACTGACGTATTTCAGTATACGGTCCACAGGTAGACTTAGCAAATTAACCCACAAGCATTGAATATAATAAGAATGTTTGTTGTACACTTGTGGTTGACGCTTTTAATTTTCCTTAAGGCCATGATCTGTAATTAATGTCAAACAATTGCAAATGACTAGAATATATTTTAACCAAATGTTTTGAAAAATTTGAGACGCTGTACAGTCATACGATACACATTTTTTCCAGAGCGTTCTTTAAAATAATGTACCGTTTGCTAGCAAAAATTCTTTTGCTTCATTTTGGCTTAATTTACAACAAAAAATGTGATATTTCAGGGGCAAAAATTTAAAATTCTGTTTGGTATACTGGAATAGGAAAATTCCGATACAAACAATGATATATAAGTGTTAAAACTGTAAGAAGGAATTTTTGATATATGTATTAATTTGCGTCGAAAAGAATACTTTCGCATCCACTGCAAAACTAAAGAGCGAGGCCTTAATCATAAATATATGTGTTATAATATTCGTTTAGTCTGTAGAGGCTAGGAACTTAAATCGAAACATTGCAGTACAGTGTCGAATTATACTCGTGGCCGTCAGCTGAACTTTGAAGTACGCTGTTGTTGCTTTTCGTCAGCGTGTGGCGTTGTTTGTACAATATCAATATTTCAGACCTTATTAACGTAACAATTACCATTATCACACCGTGATTTCTTTACTTTCTTGTTTACAAGCAGACTCAAAACATACGTGGTACGTATAAATAGTCCAATGTGACATCTGTATTACGATATTACAAATAACGTAACGATAATTACTAGGCATTTATTTAAATTTCTCACGTTTAGAGTATAATATCACTGAAGTTTGTGTATGTGTCGTCTAGTAAACAAAAGGATAGAATATTATTTTTTTATATAACCCTCGCTGATATGGATGTGCTATGGACATCATCATTATATTTTTCTAACGAAATATAGGTAGATATGTAAAATAAATGTATTTTACTCGGACAAAATTCTTCAGGGAATCAAAAATCGTTGTAAAGCGCCACAAATAATTATGGGGCATCAATGTTTTCAACCCAGTAGCTAAATTGTGATCACGAATTGTGTGCACATTACGTTTCTTAAGTTGTAAAGTCATTGAACTTTGTTAATCCAACAGTCCCGCACAAACATTATCCACGCAAGAGGTTGTACTTGATATGTGCAGTACATGTTTTGTCAGCACTCGGTGCATATTACTTCGTGGACGAACATGTCAATGACCACATTTATCAGCGTATTAGTTGTACAGACTAAACCTTCGAACAAACATTAATTCCAACCGGCAATTCTTGATTTTTTCCCCATTGAAAGGCATTGTCGATATTTTTTATGCTTAATACAAAACCTTTAACTTAAAAATATACACACTACAAAATATAAATGTTACGGAAATATACTTTCCCCGCAGTGTTCCTAAATAAATGTTACGTTTGCTTGAATCAACTGATTAATTCTGTAACTGGAAGGCATAAGTCACTACGTTCACTGTATGTCGAAATGAACTTCTTGCATTAAACATTCCCACAGCTTAAAACGTCTTCTAGCAGTGTACAACACAAAGTACGTGCCGTGTAAAAAACACACACAATTTTTTGGCTCTAAAGACCTGAATACAGCTATGCATTACACTCTTAAAACTGCAAAGTATTTTTTTTTGTCATAAAGCCTTTATCTCCTAGGTATAGCATTAATAAATAATTCTTTGTAATATTATTAGTAAGTTAAACAGCGTTGCTGGGAGCGTGTTAGACAAGGGCCTCAAGCAAGTGCAGGTGTAGAATATAAGGAGCAGGTAATGCACTGCACAGGTGTGGTGTAGCCGAGAGAGGGGCTGGGTAGACTACCCGCAGAGATGCATCTCTGGACCACAGGAATACCACCCTCCCCGCACTAGCAGGGGGTGTAGAGGGGAGGGAGTCAGGTGTCTGCAAGCAGCACACGTATCAACAACAACAAAGACTTTCTTGCCGCTATCTCACACTAACATCAGCGGCAATCTCTCGCCCTCAGCATCTTACCAGGCGACGACAACCTGCTCTCACCGCATCTTCCCACCCATATATATACCCTCTCCTACTGCCTACAACGCGCTTCAGATGCGCTGTAGTGTACTCGTAAATACTTTCTTTACGAAACTATTCCACATGTGCCCGCTGTGCCAATCTACGAAAAGAAAATACATCCCAAACGATGACGGGAAGGTTCGAAGAATCATTCCTGAGTCCCTCGAAATGGTTAAATACAGCTTTTCCAAGTGTTATATCAGAAAACCTTCCCAAGAGATTTGTGTGAAACTGCCGTAGAAGTATGCACTGGACTTAGCTTAAAACTTCCACCACTGAAAGTGTCAGTCAGGCGAGTGATCTACGATACCACTGCACGTTGTTTCAGAGTCTTGCGATAGAGGCGATACCGCACCAGATGAGCTTGTCAACATCGCCCTTGGCGCCGTGCCTCACTCACACTAACACACGGCCAGTAGGCAAGCGCTTTAAGAGTGCGTGTAGATAAATAAACGCTGAAAACATCAATTGATTTCTACGCTTTTTTCGAAGCCAATATGGATAAAATACTCTATAACAATCCTATATAATGGTATTAGCCTACTTTTTGAGTAAATATTTATCCATGATTACTAATTCATTACGCGTGATCTCTTGCGCCGCAGTTAAATGCACGAGGTTCCGGAGTCAGAGATTGTGCCTCAGAAGTTCGTAACACTGGAAACCATTTTTTATTTAAAACGTTAGCAAAAATTTTTGTCTAGGATTGCTATTGTTTAACTTTCGCAAATTGCCTTCAAGAAACCTACAATTATTAACTTATGCTTTTATGGTTGAATTATGTACCATTATTTTTAAGGGCATATAAATGTGAAGTTCTGGACAAGTAGATACGTTTCAAGCCATTGACAAAAAAAATTAAGGATTCAGGTAGGAAATATTTAAGGCCCAGGAAAAATATTTTAAGGTCAAGGCAAGCAACATTGAAGTTCTGGATGTGTTCCAGACCCATGGAATAACTTAAAGGAACACGAGAAACTGTTACGCATGAATAAAAAAATTTTTTTTTTTTTAATTGTGGTAAAAATATCTGGCGTTAATATTTAGGCCATTTAACAAACACGCAAGGACAGAAAAATTCGTATTACTATGGAATATCATATAAAAGAGTTTGTATCTTATATAAACACATTAATTCATTTTTGTACTAAACGGGTAATATATTTGTATCTTCATTTTTCTAACATCAAAGTATTTTTGCTTTTGTAATTTTTAGTAAAATGTTACTATAATGGCTCTATTTGTAAGTTGCGATGAGTACAAGTAATATAAACCAACCTAACTAAATACAATAGAATAATTCACAATAAAATGTCATGTCATGAACTGCGTTAACGCATGCATAAGAAAACACAATGATAAAAAATATCTGAACTCTTGCCTTAATGAAATTTTTGTGTGGACGTAGAGGGCTGCCTGTATATCTAAATGTATTCTTGTGCTGTCTTATACTATAAAGTAGCTACAATAGACAGTGTCTAACTTGACTAAAAGTTTGGGCAATAAAGAGTATAAATATTTATTTTGCGTTCAATCGTTCCCGCAGTTCTTGAAGTACACGTATCAAAATAAAGTCGTGAATTCTTCGAAATTGTTGGAAGTACATTACCAAACTCTACATGATCCAAAAACATTACAATCGCATGTCTTTATTTAGTGCTAAACATTAACCGAGTCTAAAAAAACTTTGGAAAATAGTTCTTATAAATTTAATGTGATAAAAAAAATTCTAAAGGTGACAATTGTTTTAAAACTTAATACGGTATGAACAAAATATATAAAATTGAAGTCTTTGTACTGGTTAAAACACATGTACGGAGTAACATTAAATTCTTGTTAATCATTCAATTGAATATATCATTTGATGAACAAATCGTCAAATGGCTGCCACTGTGTAGATATGAACACGGAATTGAAAAAATAAATAAATAAATCAGCAGTTTGACTTTTTTGTACTAAATGTTAACCGAGTTTGAAGATATTATGAAAAGTTCCTCTTCACCTGTCTGGTGTGTTTAAAAAATGTCCAAATAACTGCTATTTTGATATGACAGAACCGTCATGATCAAATTACACAAAATAATATTTTCTTACTAAGTACTATAATAAGTTATGATATTCTGAACAATGGTTACATAGATATCTTATTTTATCAAAAAATGTTTTGATGGATGTAATTTTTACTGTAGGAACACTGTGTGAATAATATGTACGTAAGTCATGTCACTTTACTAAGGCATATATGCCGTGTTTAATGAAATTCTGAAAAATGGTTATTCAGATATCTCGTATGATCAAAAATGTTCAAAATGTTCACATTTAGCTAATGTGATCACAACATACCCTAAATACATAAACGTCAAGTCGTCTTACTAAGTACTCTATGTGTACTGAGTATTATGAAATTCTGGAAAAACTGATGCTTAGAAATCGCACGTGGTCAAAAAATGCCAAATTACTGTCATTAAAAAATGAACACGTTATGAACAATAACCATTAAAGTCAAGTCATCTCACTTTGTACTATATGTGCACCGAGTTTGATGGTAGTCTGAAAAATGGTTCTTCAGATTTCTCGTGTGCCCAGAAAATAATATTGAAATGACCACCATTTAGAAATATGTTCTCAACACGATCGAAAGTCGCAGGTTTCCAAGACATATGTACTGTATACCAAATTAGATTGAATTAGGTTCACGGATTCACACAATTTTTTTTGGGTCACATAAACACGAGGACATACACACATACGTACACACAGACACACGGACAGGAAGGTGACCACATAAGACTACATTTTCCATTGGATAAAAATTTGAAGCTGATATTTATGCAGCTCTATATATAAATTACGAAACACGCGGAAGATTAGGATAAACTGACTTTGGTCATCGACAATGAAAAATTTTGCCTTATTGCTTTTTATCCCATTAGACACAATATAAACCAGAATAAATATGGGTGACACCAATACGGGAGACAATAAATTAAGAACACTTCTTTTATGCGCTGGTAAAAAGTGGGCATACAATGATTTAGTAGTAGGTCTGTTTTCATTATATCGGACTTACAGGCTGTTCTGGGATTCTGTGTAGAAAGTATGGCTGAGACGCAAATTAATGCTATGTTTTTGTGCTACTAATCAGGCTGGTATTTTTACCAACTATAGAGCTGTCTGAAATATACCTTTATGAGCAATTTTGAGCCGCCCTAAAACATGTTCGTAATTGGCATGCCCCATTTTGAAATCAAATATGCGTAGCTTGACATGTGTTTACTAATAATATCGTTGTGTCTGTACAGTAGAATCCTGTTCAGACTTTGTGATGGGATTGAAAGAAATAATTGTTATTAACCAGGAAATCTTCTTAAATGGGTTAACTGCACATGAAAATATAGACAATGGGCATAACTATTTGACATATTTAGCAGGAAACTCCTTAAATAGGAAATTTCTCAAGAGGGTTTTAGTGTTTGTGTACACATACACACTCACAGAGTGATTATTAACTAAACTGACACCTTTTGCGGGGTGATTCATGAAAAAAAAACTAACGGAATCTTGCTTACAGTTATATGTATGTAACTTATAGCCTAAAGTTATTATAATGGGTGGTTCACACCATTAAAATAAGAGGTTTGGGAATGTTTTTGTGAACGTAAATAAGAAAGTACATTGTGTGAAAGAACACTCCTCCGAATAAAGTTAACGCAAACAATGTTGTTAAAGTAATTTGTTTGCATTTTGTAAAATAATCTCTGTAACACTGATAAAATCGGTAGAGGTGCAATTGTAATTGTTCGAAAAAAGATAACAGTGTCTTTAGCCGACATATTTTGAAAGATGAAAAAAATAAAAGTTGACAGAAACAAACGTGGTTGGCTTTGTGTAACATTCTTAGGACATTGGTTCGCGTTGAAATTTAGTTTGTACTTATTTCTTTCAAAATTGTATTAATAACGCTTGCCACTATGCAACCTGTGTAAAATATCCTAGGCGGTTTGTCTACCACACAGGCGCATTGCTGTGCACCTTTGTTCAGTTAACATTTAAGCCCTCTATGTCGTTCAGTCATCACACATTCACCGACTGACAATTGGAAGAAGGGCATCAATAATTACAATGATATATCAGTAATAACATACGAACTAAATATTGTAAATTACAGAATTGTGTTAGAAGTACTGATCTTAAAACTACCATTGGTACGGTGTTAATGTTCGCAAGTCGTGTCACAAAGTTACTCAAAGAGGAGATCTGGAATGTCAGCGCACAGCTGGCAATGCCTTTGGAAGGATTGTCTCGTTTTACCCAAAACTGTTGGTGTGTTCGGAATTATGTTCATTTATTTACTTAATTAGATGCGGTTTTATGTGCAATTTTGCTCAGAAAGACGTCATGTAATAGCACCTACTAGGCTCCGAAACACTCGTTTACCCGACTTGTTGTCCATTAGTGTTATACTAGGCGCGGGACTCGAACCATCGACCCATGCCTCACTACATGAGCGAGATGCAGTACCGGTGACAGCAGAGAACCCTCGTATTAGGTTGCAGGCGTCCGTGATTATCACCAGTAGATCCGGTAATATTTCCTCAGGGGTTTCGTTCACGAGAGTCTTTTCATCACTTCACCAGATATAAAAATCTTGTAAGTACCAAGCATGCCACAGGTACGCAAAACCATCCTTTGTTTTAACAAACTTAATCAGTTTTGTTCCTTGTACCAGCTCACAACGGTAAACGGTAAACTTGAACGCATGCGGTATAAATATAAAATAATGACTTCTATCAGTGAAACAGCTATAGACGGTTTCAGCTTGCTGATAACCATCAAGTTTCCACGAGAAACAAAGAAGGAATGGACGCAGGCAGAAGAGAAGATAAAAAGATGCTCTGGTTTTAGTTAACGACTATCCGACACATCTGCATGTTTCTTTGCCGTGGCTAGTAGTTTGTTTTATTTCCTCTTCCGTCCCTCCCAGTGGTCGGTAGATGTAGCAGCATCGTGTCCCCGCGCTGTTTACAACAAAGTCGTGCATGCACCAATAATAATCGTAATTAGCATACGGCAGGAGATGGAACAGAAAAACCAACATGAATATTCAGCCGGAATTATAGGAGACGGTGTAATTAAGCTCTTGTTGGAGAGAGCAGGTCACATTCGAAGGGTCCCCACCTCCATTCCACTGGTCGACAAGACGATACCTGATGATCCCCCGCGGAGCCAACACAGGGCTGACCAAAACTAGTTTCGTCTTCAACAAGCTCTCTTCCTTATTCAGGTTGTTCGCTTTCTTGAACCTGGTATATCAACGTGCTGTACACACTAATAAAAACAGTTTGTAAATTTGCCACACGTGCGTATATGAGCGTTAAGAAAGTAGGTATGGTAGAATTGTTTCCCAGACAACCGTTGTAGCACCCCTAAACCTTTTTATAAAACAGTCTAATATATACTGAAGTTACGTAACTTGTATTGTAACAAGTTAAAAAGTTTGCATATTTACGAGGCGGAAGTTTGATAACCGTGACTCCCATATTGCGTTTATGTTAATTACTTCCTACACATTTGAGGAACAATTTTTACAGCGTGTCACGCCCTCCAGTAAACATTTGTCTTTTCAAACTTATCGGCCTCAACCTGTGTTAACAACATAGTTTACAGCGATGCAGTAAAACGTTTTATAGATTTCCCAACAATGTAATATTATGAACACATTTAGAAGTGAACATATGAGGCAATCCCTTATAAACAACACGACAAGGACGCCAGCATCACTGGTCTATGTATTACAGCCGCCCTATTGGTTTAAACCACATGTGACACGTCCACTGTGTTGTGTAACGTTCATTATTGGTCGGCCTTCAACCAATGGTATAGCTGGTTGACAGTCCTTGCGCATACTCACCTTTAATTAGCGAACATGATTTAGAAGCAGTAGTGTTTATTTCAACGGCATGTCATTATTATTTGTTTAACTATTTTTGACGAGAATTATGTACGGTGTTTGATCGATGCTGATAAGCACAAAGAAGACAATCAAACCATGACCTTGCTACTCTAGCAGAGAAATATTCGTGAAAGTGTTTCTCGATCAGCAACTTATGTACAGTCTTCAAGGTGTTCAAGTTTGGCTCATAGAGGTCGCGTGGTGTTTGATAAACATTTCCGTGTCGCCCTTAAGGCGTGCACATTTTTGTAAAAGTCAAAAATCGTTTGTGCAGTGTTGGTCTTTAAGAACATCTGGAGCTTCTCACTTAGCTCATGCATGAGACATTTTTCTTTCTTGGCCGTATTACTTATAATTAAACTAAATATTCTTAACGCACATCACACATACATCAGAAAACCAACAGTGAGGCAAGGCTGATGTAGTGCAGCGTTATGTCCAAACATTTCGTTTGATCTACAGGGACACAACAACTCAAAATTCCCGAAAGGAGGCAAGCGTAATAATTTCATCTTAAAGACGGTAGTATGATCATATATTCGGTAATAACAGATTTACTTTAAAGAATTACTTTATACTTCATACTATAGGTTATAAAATATAATACATGTGAAATTTATGTATGTAGACAAGTATATGTTTAAGGTTTGCCTCTGTTTAAAGGATTCAGAAAAGGAGGGGGGTGGGGCTATATGCCATGGCCCTCTCCTTCTTGTTATGTTCCTGTTTCTGTTTGATCATTCATTCTCATTGCCGTAATATTTTTATTGCGTCCGTATTTCTGACTGGGTGTTATTACCAGTACCGAGAAATGCAAATGTCGCATTGTTATTTGGCAACAAGCTAGAATTCACTACAGCGAATGCTCATCCGAGCATACTCGTGTCGTTATTTCCTCGGGGCACTCTTGTATTTGTGTGCTCGCATTACATGACACTGAGCATTTGGTCGTGTTACAAGTTTGTGGGAAACATATTTCTGCAACATTTGGTTTCAATGCCTTATATGCTCACATGCAGCTCTGCTATCTGGTCATTGATTGGATGTTTTAACTCTCACTTGTCTGGGAGATCTACTGGCAAATCACAGACGTACGGAGTCACAATAATCTTATTCTGATTGGTGCAGTCAAACGAGAGACATGTCTGAACAAAGACACGCTGCCAATAACCAAGAAGCATCGCTGCCGATGTTCACTTAACGAACTGGAAAACCAATTTTGAAAATATCCTTTCGCGGCAGAATCGTGGCTCTGATAATTGGTTTAAAAAGTCCTTCAAACATAGCACATACACTGTCAACCAACATCAGAAGTGATATGAGTATACAGTAAGTTGGAGTCCAGTCTGGTGTCAGACAGTAACACGAATATGCAAGTCTCTTATCAATGACACTGTAACATACATGGCCTCCTTCATTCTACACTGCAACTGTATCTTCTCTAAGATACTGTCCCGCTCCTGATACTGACTTCTTTGTTTGTACTTCCTGCCCTGGTCTTGGTTCCTTGGTTTGTGTCCCTTGTCTTCCTGTTTCCTCCCCTTTTTGGGCGTAGTATCACACCCTATCAGAATTTTACCCTAGTATAGAAGTTAATATTCATTAGACAGTCAATTTCCGTACTTACCAGACATTAGCGTTTGACCGTGTTCCTATCTTACATGAAGTGCCGTGACAAGGGGCTCTTCAATTATTAACCTGTTTCAAGGTTCCTCCCCTGTTTAGTGGGACACGTCTATTGGCCACTGAAGGGCTTACTGAAGTCAAAAGTCATTCTCTAATAGGTATTATAGATTTCACTGTCAGTTTTGGTGAGTTAGGCGAGTTTTTATTTCCTTTGAAGTGTCTACATTAATAATTACTCTAAGATGTCAACCTCGTTGAGAAAGAAGTTGATAAAAGTCATCCGTCGGTGTTTTCTGTGCAGGGCACAATATATACCCACCGCCTACCATGGATGTTATGGTTTATTATAGAGAAACTTTTGTAATTGGCTTCATATGTTGCTGAAAAAACTACCTCCTTCCACGGTTTTATGTAAAATTTCCAGTATACGAGGTTAACACATGGATCCTATTACCTAGTGGTATTGCTGCGGCCTAAAGATTCACGTCATCCAGTTTCCTTATTATTTCTTCCTTTTCTAGGTCTTCATGTACTTTCATAGCCGTCTTTACTAGAAGTCAGCGGGCTTCGCTCTGGCAACCCTGCCACGAAAGGCTGTGTTAATAAAGCTTTGAGGTCTTCAACAGCAGCGGTTTAAGCGCTTGGGCCCGAGTTTCTCGGCTTACGAGAGGATTATTTTTTAAAAAAATCCATACGAGAGTCGATATGGTAAAATTGCTTCGTAATTTTGTTGCAAATTGGTTTTACTATGCAATGTAATTTTTCGAGAAAAACTCTATGATGAGTATAGCTAATTCATCAATTAAAAGTAAATTTCGTTGATTAACCAATTAGCAACTATTTTGCAGTCTTCTGATTTGACAAAATTAGAGTATGCAGTTTAAATCAGTCATAACAAAGTTACGAAGCGATTTTACGATATCGGCTCCCATTTATGTTTTAAAAAATAATTTACATTAAATGCGAAGAAACTCGGGCCCATGTCCTTAACCATATTGCCGGTACCTATGCAGGACAGACAAACTAGTGAGGAAAACTATCCACGTGGGAGAGCTGGGAGCACAATCAACATGTCTCTCCTTGGCAGAGATGCATCTACGAACATCGTGGTACACCACATTGTCAGGGGTGGATGAACAAACAGGGGTCAGTTGCCAAGTACATCACCTCACCTGGACGTTACACACCCCTGCTTGCTACTCTCGTCTTGCAGCTCAGACTCGTACGAAAACTTGATCCGGGATAGCTCGTACTTGATTCATCGACGTGGGCCAGCAATTAATTACATTGATCACGTTCTGAGCAAAGATAATCATCTTGTTATCTGGCGGGTTGGGGCTCGCATCTCGTTGTTTCTCCCTCCTTATGCGCTGCTACCATCCCTCTCTTCACAACTATCTCTCTCTCTCTCTCTCTCTTGTATTGTAGCTGCTGTTGCCTGGACTCCTTGCACGGCGCAGGGTGTGTGGCAGAGTGATGTGCAGCCTAGCTCACTTCTACTGGCTGCAACTATAAGATTTAGAGCGTGTGCTGCAGCATTCCGCTACTCCGACTATAGTATAACAATTTTTTTCAGATACAACCAATTTTATGTTCATGTTGCTCTAAAATTGCATTACTTGCTAAACGCAATTCGTAAACAGCGAGAGAAAAAAATTGCACCTTCATGGGTAACTTTGCACCATTAGATTTATTTCGTTCTATGTTGGAATTCCTGGATAATAGTCACTCTAAAATATTGTTTATTATTAAAGCTATAAATGGAGAAGTCTTCAACAATTAACGATTCTGCAAACCGTCACTTAAAACAAAAATATGTAGTGCCAAGTAACCCCAAAATTAGGCAAAATAACCCCGCTTTACGGTACTATTTTTCTGTCACTGTTTACAAATTGAATTTTACGCATAAAGTAAATTTAGCGCAAAAAAAATATATATAAAATTTGTTGTACATAAACGCATATTTATTTATACTCTAAAACAAATACATACCAAGAACTTGGACATCAGGGGTATAGTGGCATCTTGAGAACGCGGTTGCTTGGTTTGACCGTGTTACCGATAATTATATTTTTAAAGCTTAAAAGAAGTCAGATATCACACTTTTTTTCAGTTTTGTTTAGAAACGATTTTTGCTGTGACACCAATTCTTTTTTTTTTTTTTTTTTTTTTTGTCAAGCAAGTTACTAATAAGTCATTTAACTAAACAACGTTAATTACATAATTAGCTGATACCGTATTGGTTATTGCATTAAAAAATAAGCTAACATGATGAATAACACTTTAAACAAAACAGCCCAACACATTTTTGCTATCTGCCCTGGTTTTAAGGTTTAAAAATAAATACCATGAAAACAGCAGAAAGATGTGAGTATGACCTTGAGAATGCTCATACTCCAGACATCCAGTACAGGGTACTACATCTTAAACTACATAATGTGGAGGTCAGTGCCAGCAGGGCTTTCGTATATGCGCCAGTAGTATGATTATGCCGGTTCTGGCACATGGAGCCGGAGTGTGGCACAGTGTGGCACCACCCGCCATGTTGTGACGTCACATCCCCGGCCGCCATGTTGGATGACCTTGACCTTTAACCTTGACCCTGACCTTGAGTGTCAAATTACCAAAATTTTCCAAAATTTCGAAAATTTCAAAAAAATTTCAAAAATTCA
>PNEQ01053993.1:0-22974 GCA_003012365.1 Medauroidea extradentata | reverse complement strand
TATATCTAAAGATCTGTTGTGATAAACAAACGGCAATAAACCGACCCGTGGAACTAAAACAAAGTGACTTGTGCTTTCACAACCATTCTTAATTAACCTTGAGAGTTCAAGTAGCTAATGACACTCTACTGGGCTATCCGGCAGCAAAAAAAAAACAATAATCGTAAAATAAGTAAGAGTGCATAAAGACGCATTACAATATTACTCCCACATTGCTACAAAAATCTTACAAATTACAAAGTTACATACATTTTTTAAGGAAATATGATTGAAGTTAAAAAAAAAAATAGTTTTGTTAATTGTTATATGTACACTTCAAACAATATACTACAACCCATCATAGTTTACAAGAACCGTGATGCAGTGTTAACATTATTTGATCAAGTTCCATGCTCTCTTCCTCATTTCATTGGTTGGTTGGAATTGATGTGTTTCTTTCCTGGCTGAAATGTGCATAAGTGCATCCAACATTGGAGATTCAAGTGATGACCTGTGTGCAGTTTTTATTAGCTTTAAGTTGCTAAATGCTTTTTCCACTGCAGCATTGGTGTGGGGTAGTATCAGCATAGCTTTTGCCAACTTGCAAAGAGTCGGAAAGCATTGCGTTCCATTGTTTTCATGGGAAGACACTTTCTGCCAATATGCGTCAGGAGCATCTGAATTGGCAAGACACAATGATGATGGTGGCTCCCACATTGTGTACGCTAGAAACTCTTCATTCAGCTTATCAAATTCTCCACTGGGAATCACATTCGGAAACCTTGCAGCCAAACTCGCAACATTTTCCCAGGCCCTAGATCCTTTCTTAGTTGCGTCTAATATGCCAATATTTTTCAACACTACAACCCGCAGAGGCAACAAACGGTACAACTCCTTTGTTCCCATCTCGTAGAACTTGCGGGACATTGCTGAAGAAATCTGATCTTTCCTGTGAGCTTATCTCATGGTTTTCGAGAAATGGGTGCGTTGAATGGCCAACAAAAATAGCTGCATCTGAAAGTTGATTTTCCCACTGAATGTCAATAGATGTAATGTCGGATGCCTTTTGAATGATTTGGAATTGTACGAAACTTGCTATGAATTGGCGCAACAAAATGCAGGCTTCAGAGTAAAACTTGAGAACATAGGGTTGGTCTTGCTGAAACAAATGGTTAAACTTAGTAAACCTAGGCAAAACAGCACTAAGAAAGAGGAAGTAAAGTTTTGCTGATGGTGAGTGCAACGTTTGTTTGATTCTTTGAACAGATTCTTGAGTACATTGCTTGGAATCAAGTGAATCAAAATAATGTAGAAGTGCAGGCCATTGCCCAAGGAGATGTTCAACACAATATTTTGTGTTCTTCAACATTAAGAGATTTTCGTATGCTCTGAAAGTCCTCCTGCCTTTTCCCTGAAGTTTTAAAGTATGTGTAGACATCTCGTGACAGTTGTTCGCACACATTTGGTAGTTTACTACATGCGTGTGATGCAGCTAAATGTGCTACATGACAAGTGCAGTGCAAAAATCATACGTTTTCTTGCTGGCCTCTTACTTGTGAAAGAACAAAATTGAATTCTCCCACCATATCTTTTGCTCCGTCAGAAGACATGCTTAAGCAGTTATGCCATGAAATGTTGTCCTCCTCAAAAGATTTGTCGACAACATTGAACAGATTTTCACCAGTCACCTTCCCACTACACGCCACAATTTTGTACAGGCGCATTTCAACTTTATCTGTACCAAAAAAAACGAGCCATAATAACCATCTGCCTGGTTACTGAAATGTCTGTTGACTCATCAATGAGAAGTGTGAACAGTTTCCCTCATTGTATTTACAATGTCTTCTTCAGCGATTTCACCAATAGCCTGCTTTATACCGTATTTACTCGATTCTAAGACGCATATATTTTCTATTTTTTTTTTTTTTTTTTTGAAAAACATGGGTGCATCTTACAATCAACTACCAATGATTTTTATGGCCGAAAAAAACTTTTTCTACGCTATATACAGTATTCATACATTTTTCGTTGCACTGTGCATACTTTTGGTACAGTTATTAACATAAATAATAAAATTAATAAAAATGAAAGTTAAGTAAATAACACGTCTAGGTGAACGTACTACATAAAAACAAGCATTTAGGCTCATACGAATTTTGTACAACTTATTTATTTAAAGAAGGTATAATAATGTATGTAGTAACTTTTGCCATAGTTTCACACACAAAAATGTTTCATAAGATTATATTTATGCCTTACGGTAAATGTCAAGCTAATTCTGTAAAAGTGAGCGCGTGTACGCGTAAACATCATCCGCCATGACTGCCAGTGCCAGCTTCGCTTCGACTGAGTCAGAGCCATCTAGCGAGTAAAGCAACAACTATGCATGACGCGTACAGAACAGCGCTGTTATCTAGTGCGTAAAGCAGCAACTACAGGCTGTATTGATTTTGTTTTGGTTTACGTACTTTGTTTACAATGGCAGATAAAGGTTAACATTACACAGCTTCATTTAAACAAAAAATACGTAATTAATAATTATTTTCGCAGAAAATAATGGTAATAGAGCAGCAGGCTCACATTTTGGAATCAGCGAGTATTGGTGGGCGAAGCTTCGAAATTTCGAAGCCGAATCGAATATTTTCATTATTCGATATCATATTCAAAATAAAATTTTTACTTCGAACTTCGAAAATATTACCACCATTTTCTGGTGGTTATGTCATCTTAAAAATTGTTGTTATTTGGCCAAAACTTGAAGATGGTGTCGAATTCACGTTATTATAAACGTTCAAAGATTTTATTTGAAACTAACCACACACATTGGCTAGTGGACCATGAAAACATAACCTTAATAGCGTACATACAAAGCAGCCAAAACGGCCGAAACTAAACCGCCAACAACTAATTTCATTCAAACAATAGGAAAACCACATCTTTAAATAATTTTTGTTTAGAGCCCGAGATTTTTAATCTTCGAAACTTTCGTTAAACGCTGCTAATTTTTGTAGCAACAACATCTGCTATATCAATTTGTGCCTAAATACAACTTACAGTGATTATTGTCGATTACGCAGCAGAATATTTTTCAAATAAATGGTCGTGAAATTGCACTCAATGCGATGCAAGCCGTAATTAGAAAGGAAACAAACAGCCTATGCCGTGTCTATGGTTTACATCCACCCATGTTTACCTCAAGTGCGCCATTTCGAGTGGCCTTAGTCGCAAGCCATACAGCCACCGTGTCATAGCACATGCACTAAGGAAACGTACCGGTGCAGTGCATAATTATTTATGCACTTCAAAGTAATAATTTAAATTTACGCAACACGAGAGGCGGATCAGTTAAAAACAAATGTAATACTGCTGGCCCACTGACATTTTTGCAAGTGAAGTTGTGTGTCGATCACGTAATGACCATGGCCATATTGCGACCACGTTGAGAGATGCGGTATTCAGACGAAATCAGTACATACTTACGGAAACTACTTTGGATCTACTCGATAGAGAGTAAATCGGTCGGAAACGTCATGCGTTGATTGGAGCAGTGTAGATAGCAGCAAGCAGACCATACAAAGGAAAGCGCGCGTAAAACGTAAACAAACACTCCCGCATGTGTAAATAATAGAAAATATATTATAAAGCAATTTGAATGCATGTTCACGGAAAATACAATGTCTGATCGTATTATTTTTATTGAAAAATAAGTCTGGAGCAGTTTATCAAGTAAAAATATTGCCAGAGTACGTAATTCAGGTATGGAATAAATTGTTATTACTTGTACGTAATTTTAATGCTACATAACTATATTATACCAGCACAAAAGAATAACATGACCAATGCTACCCAACAGGAATATTCAAGGTAGGTTTCCATGAGCGCCTTGTGAATACAAAGTAACGAATGTCATTACGTAGAAGTAGACAACCTGGAACTATTTTTTTAATTTTCTACAATCAACTAATTGGGCCAAGCACTTCAAATCTGAATACTGGGCCACCTGCCAAAAAATCCATGACCACTATTTGATTATTTTTTTACTATAAGTGTCAGCGGTAATAAAGAAACATGCAAGAAAATATTCAAAATTCCAACAGGTGTTTCATAAAGTAATTAAAAAATATACGATTTTAGGATCTGTTAAGTTTTATAAAATCAACTGAATTTTTTTGGGATTTTGTGATTCTTTTAGGTACCACTACAACCCTACAGAATCATCTGAAACAACATCCTGAGCAATTACATATAATAATTCCACTAAAAACATTTTTTTTTTTTTTGCAAATCACTACAAAAATCTCATTTTTTACTCAATTTATAATTAGCCTTCAAGGTAAGTTCCTAACAGTGTAAATTATTTTGCATTGTATATTTGTTAAAAAATTCAATTTACTTGATATTCGATTCGATATTCGATTCGAATTCGTGAATATTTCAACATATTCGCTTTGAATTCGCTTCGAAATGAAATTTTCATATTCGCCCACACCTATCAGCGAGTGTAATGTTCGTCGTTGGAGGAAAGATCGTCATGCAATACTTGCATCAAGAAGTACAAGGAAGGGTTTCAAAGGGCCGAAACGTCGTAGTTTCCCACAAATCGAAGAGGAGGTGAAGAATTTCGTTGTTGAGCAATGGAATGGTGGATTCGCGATATCTTGCGAAATAATAAAATTGAAGGCAATGGAGATTGCAACGCGACTTGGCATCGCTCGACACCTGTTCAGGGCAAGTCGTGGATGGATTGTTCGATTCATTAAAAGCAAGGTGCGTCTTAGAACCAGTTAAAACTTTTTTTCCCAAATTTCTTAGAATCGATGGCGTCTTAGCTTCGAGTAAATACGGTAATCTGTCCAGTTTTTGTACGTCCACAGTGAAAGTTCATGGCTATTTCACTGTGGGGAAACATTTTTGGAATTAATTGTTAGAAGGTATCTGCTAATTTTATTCACAGGTTTGCCCACCACAGTTCAGCGTCAACACTGCTGTTATTTTGTTTCGTAACAAAATTTAACATTGAGCTGCTTCCTGATGCCGTGTTTCTTTTGTGACAGTTTGTTGACTCGTCACGTCTAAGATCTTTGATAGGGGTGGGCGAAGCTTCGAAATTTCGAAGCCGAATCGAATATTTTCATTATTCGATATCATATTCAAAGTAAAATTTTTACTTCGAACTTCGAAAAAATTATTTCAATTTTCTGATGGTTATAAGTCATCTTAAAAATTGTCGTTATTTGGCCAAAACTTGAAGATGGTGTCCAATTTAAGTTATTATAAACGTTCAAAGATTTTATTTGATACTAACTACACACATTGGCTAGTGGACCATGAAAACATAACCTTAATAGCGTACATACAAAGCAGTCAAAACGGCCAAAACTAAAACGTCAACAACTAATTTCATTCAAACAATAGGAAAACGACATCTTTAAATAATTTTTATTTACAGCCGAGATGTTTTATCTTCGAAACTTTCGTTAAAACGCTGCTAATTTTTGTAGCAACAACATCTGCTATATCAATTTGTGCCTAAATACAACTTACAGTGATTATTGCAGATTACGCAGCAGAATATTTTTTAACTAAATGGTCGTGAAATTGCACTCAATGCGATGCAAGCCATATCGATGAAATTAGAAAGGAAACAGATAGCCTAGGCTGTGTCTATGGTTTACATGTTTACGTCAAGTGCGCCATTTCGAGTGGCCTCAGTCGCAAGCCATACAGCCAACAGCCACAGTGTCATAGCACATGCACAAAGGAAACGGGCCAGTGCAACGCATTATTATTTATGCACTTCAAAGTAATAATTTAAATTTATGAAACACGAGAGGCGAATCAGTTAAAAACATATGTAATGCTGCTGGCCCACTGACATTTTCGCAAGTGATGTTGTGTGTCGATCACGTAATGATCATGAGCGGCCATATTGCGACCACGTTCAGAGATGCGATATTCAGGCGAAATCAGTAGGCACTTACGGAAACTACTATGGATTCACTCGGAGAGTAAATCGGTCGGAAACGTCATGCGATAAATTTAAACCGACCCTCAAAATCTCAAATTTTTCAACTATCCCGTCGCCGGATCCACGTAGATCTACTCTGCTGGGAGCAGTGTAGGTAGCAGCAAGCGGACGATACAAAGGAAAGCGCGCGTAAAACGTAAACAAACACTCCCGCATGTGTAAATAATAGAAAATTTATTGTAAGGCGGTTTGAATGCATGTTCACGGAAAATACAGTGTCGGATCATATTATTTTTATTGAAAAAGAAGTCTGGAGCAGTTTATCAAGTAAAAATATTGCCAGAGTACATAATTCAGGTATGGAATAAATTATTATTACCAGTACGCAATTTTAATGCTACATACGTATATTATACCAGCACAAAAGGACATTTAGCACTGTTTTGACCTGGTGTAATAACACGGGTCAACCAGATCGGCGACTGAAACTACCGCTTCTGCAGTGAGTAGATCCAGTCACGTGACCTATGCTACCCAGCAGGAATATTCCTAGTATGTTTCCATAAGCGCCTCATGAATACAAAGTAACGAATGTCACTACGCAGAAGAAGATAACCTGGAAAACTATTTTGGCAATTTCCTAAAATCAATTAACGGAGTCAAGCACTTCAGGTCTGAATACTAGGCTACCTGCCAAAAAATCCAGGAGCAGTATTTGGTTATTTTTTACTAAAAGTGTCAGCGGTAAATGAAGCAACGTACAAAACATGCAAGAAAATATTCAAAATTCCAACAGGTATTTCATTATTAATTTAAAAAAGATACGATTTTAGGGTCAGTTAAGTTTTATAAAACCAACTGAATTTTTTTGGGATTTTGTGATTCTTTTAGGTACCACTACAACCCTACAGAATCATCTGAAACAACATCCTGAGCAATTACATAAATAATTCCACTCAAAACATTTTTTGCAAATCACTAAAAAAACTCTCATTTTTTACACAACTTATTTTGCATTGTATATTTGTTTAAAAATTCAATTTACTTGATATTCGATTCGATATTCGATTCGAATTCGTGAATATTTCAACATATTCGCTTCGAAATGAAATTTTCATATTCGCCCACCCCTAATCTTTGATGTCCTTCTTACAGACGTTTAAGTTTGTTTTACACAAAGTGCAAACGGCGTGGAAATCATCATTTCCGCATCGCAACCACTTTAGTTCTGACTCCCATTGCATTTTATATTTTTGTTTGTATGGATGGACATCACTCATAAATTTACATTTACTTTCCATGTTTACTGCTGCAGCGACAAACAACTAACAACAGTCAACAGTAAACAATAGGGAAAATTCCTAGAAAAAGTTTTTAATATTTACCTCATTCTTCCTAATTATTTCGGCACTAAATGCAGCCAGACAAAGCAGTAGCTCCGTGAACATTGTAATTTTCGAATTGTTCAGCTTTAAAAACGCCATATTTACAAACGCTTCCACAAACATTGAAAAGGCGTTCATATTGGCCAACACATTTATGACGTAGTCTTACTTGTTCTGGTTAGCCACCGCACGCCAGGCACTATTGTGTGAATTGGAATTTTTCAACGACTTAAAAAAACTAATCAAGTTTAGCGAACCCAGATACGTAAATGTAAATCGGGGGAATTCACCCGTTGTTTGGGCATGCGTGGTTGTAGATTAGGTAGCCAACAACGAAGATTTATTTCACTTCAATTGGTTTTAAAGGAGTGGAGACAGCAGTGTATTAAGGCTAATAGGCTTAGCTCTAACACACGTTACACAACGTTTTAGTTATAGGTTTGAGTTTATGTAAATTTAATTTACATTATAGAGAGATAATAACTTACTACGAATTCATTTCAATGTTTCAGATCCGTTACATAATCATAAATTTATGTTTGAAAGGTCAGACGAACGAAGTTCACATGTGTACAAAAAGTGAACCTATCGAGCTAATACATATATGGAATGCGTTTAACCAAACTGGCAGAGACTATGATCAAACATTCTGGTTGCAAGAGTCTGTAAAATAATATGGCAGATCAATTATTTCATTACAAGTATATTTTTCTCTCAGTAATTTTTACGTTTCTCGCGAACGGCATTGAGAGAGTTGTGCTGCCATCTCGGGGCAAGTATCGAAAGACCCCGATCGCCACTCGAATTATCGGCCAATCACGGGTGCCTTGAACTCGCCTATTGGCTAATGACGTTGCCGCAGCCAGTGGAACAGCCAAAACACTACAGCTAAAGAGATTTCGTCGCAAAATGCATGTTTTTGACCGCAATTTTTAAATTAAAAAGATCTTATTTATTTTATACTAACCATGTCATATTGTACCAAACACAGCATTGCATACGTATACTGTATTTTTGTCATTAATAGCAGTCTATTAGGTCTCTTCTTTAAGCTTAAACCATGCAGTCCGCCTTGACTTATCAGACGGCGCTGAAGTTATGATTTTATTCCGAGTAAATTATATTTTATTGCTGTGCAAACAAACTACAATTCACATTTATACTCTTCGGATTCAAGCCATACTCGATTTTACCACATAAACTACTTTATTTAACACAATTTCACGACTTGAACGTATGTTGCACTTGTTTGTGTGTTACGTACATTAAAGTGTACAGTATCGTGACGTCACAGGGAATTTAATATGGCGGTTCACGTTTTTGCCACGCAAAACAGAATGCTAATTTTATTTAAGTTTTCCTCGAGTTACACAGACGCAATGAAAGAAAGTATGGTACCGTTGTCCATGAAATTAAACGCACTTTTAAATAAAAATATAATAAAAAATAGGAATTTTCCCTATTTTTTTTTTTTTTTTTCATGCCAGTACAGCCAATGTATCGCAGGTATTTTTTGTGGAGGTAAATAAATTCAACGAATGTACTATTGTTTTTTTTAAACAAAAATTACTTTTCATAATGCATTGAAATAAAGTTATTTTTTTCTTTTGCCATTCTAATTATTTTCTGTGGCTGTAAATTCAGTTTAAATGGGTATTAATATCTGTTTGTTTTTCATGCTCAGTAAACGGCAGCCATTGTGTTGTGTTGTTTGCTGCGTGTATTACTAACGGTAAACGAAAAACTGTGTCTGTTAATGATATGGATAATAAAGAAAACAATACTACAGTGTTATTAAACCCAATAATTTGGATAACACTGACATTCTTCTGACATATTCTAGTGTTTAAACTACATGATTGCAGTTTCTTGGTGCCCGATGTTGCTTGAAAGAAGGTTAGCGTCCGTGTGATTTTTCTATTATTTTAGATGCTGTTCACTTATATTGGGCTGTATTTACAAAATTTATAGGCCTACTATAATAAAAGTGACATAGGAACATCTTTGTGCAGTAAGAAGTGACACTTTATTTATTGTAAATAATGTGTGTTGTAGGTGCGAAACAGGGTTATTGCTAGACAAAAAAATTCGTGAAACAGCGTGTTTGATCTGTAAATCCGTTTCAACACGTAAATATCCGCAAAAACGGATAAAATCAGTAAAAACGGCAGCCCTACTTTATACTACTATTCCCTTTTTCAATTCGAATGCTTAACAGTTCTCTAAGACTAACGTAAAAATGGGTGCAGAAACACTGACTATATATCTCAGTAATAATAATAATAATAATAAACCAACAACTTAAAAATTTTATAATTCGTTGTTATGTAATTCGAAGCATAAAATTTCTGTCCCGAGCACTTCGAACTAACGAGGTTTTACAGTACACAAGGCTACAGGCAGCATTTCCTGTCACATGTATGGAGTGAGTCTGGGCAAATGTGAAAGGGAGCAGTATTGACTAGCAGCTGCCTCCTGTTTTTTTGTGAAGGGGTGGGAGTGCAGCACACAGAACAGGCAAGGAAAATGTGTGGGATAAGGAGAGAGAACTTCACGGGAGGGAGGGAGAAGGAAGGACGAGACAGCGTCACAATGACTCCTCACAAAGCCATAGGATAGTTTTGTCAACTCTAACCTTCAATTTTTTTACATTATTTCATTCATTATGAATTCTAAAAATACCATTACGTATTTCATGCTATAGTTTACATGTTCCCATGGAAAGAACTTCTTCCACGTCATCATGGGTAATAATGCCAATGGCAATGATGAAGATAATTTATTGCATTGGGCCACAAGCTCTCTACAGAAGAGCACGCCCAAAGGAAACTGGCTGGTTTATTTTCAGAATTTCTCCACCCCATCTTTTCCATTTCCAGACAGCAGAATTGTGTCACGCTGCAAGTGCATGTCTTTCTCTCGTACTTTTCCTTTCTCTCACGTATGGTCACACTTGCTGCTATAGGATGCAATCCAGCAAAATGGCTTGCGCTTGACAGGCATAAAATAAAATAGGACCCAGCATACAGTTGTTGAAGTTTAAAAGGGAAATTCTGGTTTAAAAAAAATCTCGAACTGTTAGCCCACACTAGATTATTACAAAATGCCAATTTCTTTATTATAAACATGTGAAATGTTACGATTCCAAGTGAGAGAAGACTCAGAAAAAAATAATTGTTTTAATTCAATAATTGGAAATTGAAAAAAATCCAATCCCAAGATCTTTGAATCAACAAGGTTTTTACTGTGTCTGTATATAACTTCAGTAAGGTAATGTATTTCGGTATCTGAAGCCTCAAACAATTTTTAGTCATTATTGTTAGACTGAGTTCATGCACTTTATTATAAATACAACACATGAAACTTCTCACCTTTAATAAATAAGTTAGGTTCATCTGTGTAAAAGGCACAAATTTCTCATTGAGTTTGATGAACTTGAGATGTTTCTCGTAGAAATGGCCACTGAAATCATTACAAAAAAGCCACAAGGGGACTTGAATCAACACTGCTGTAATGTAATTCGCAATAGCATTTGCATAAATATAGATTTATGAATATCCCAACCAAAAGCCAAGATTTTAAAAGATAGTTTCACACTTTTTTTAAAATATGATGTGATTTAATTTCAGATGTGAATTAACTAAAATGATAAATACACTTGAAGTACAATATAAAAACCAATCTGTTCATTTGCACCTGTTCAAACAATGAAGACTGAAATATAGGTAATGTCTTTAGGCAAAAATATAAAATTGAGAAGAATTCATTTTTTTGGTGAGTGTATGTAATTTTGAGAGTATAGAATGTTACAGAAGATGAGTGTGGAGAGGGCAAATGTAGGAGACAAGAGAGAATGTGAGCTGTGTGAGAGAGAGAAAGTGAGAGAGATACAGTGTGAGTGTGAAAGTAAAAGATTGCAAAAGAAAAAACCGAGAGATCAAGAGTGTGAGTGTGAGTGAATACAGATGAGTGCAAGTGAGCGAAAGTGTGAGAGAATGAGAGCGAGATAGTGCAAGAGAGTTAATGGCCAGAGTGTGAATGTGAGAGAGTGTGAGAGTAGGTAAGCAACTGTAAGAGTTCAGTATGAGAACGAGGCAAGAGAGAGTGAGTGAGCACAGGCCAAGCTTATTACGGAATTAAGTATAGTCTGCCTCATGTAAAAATTCTAGTTTTTGTTCTTTACAATAGTGTTAGTAGTCTGAACACAACTATCTCCATGGGAATAGTATAGCAGTTTTCCTTCGTGTAAAGTTAATTTCTGGACAAACACACTCAGCTGATCGTCAAACTGCTCAAGAAATATAAAAAAAAAAAAATCTTTCCATGTACAAGTTGCTTTTACGACTGACTACATAAATTAAAAAAACTAGCAAGAATGCTAATATGAAAAAGACTGTAAATAGTCCTAATATCATTACTGAGCAAAGGACAGAGCACAAGCCCACCCACCATCTAAACAAGTGTGAGTGAATAAACAAGTGTGAGTGAAAGTGGAGAAGATGAGGGAGGGGCTAACTCACTTGCTGACGCCAATCTTGCCAAAGGTGCGTGTACGAGACAGCTCGGGCCTGATGCAGGCCCTGCTCCGCCTCTGCTCCGGCTGCCTAATCCAGTCATCCCAGTACCTGCAGCACCCAATAACAGTCTCAGTAACCTTGATGTCACACACACAAGAAATTTCGCTAAAGCTGATGACAGTATATTATTAGGCTTTATAACAAAAAAATACTAAGTATGGTTGTTTGTAGGCATGTGCAAAGGTCTGTTTTTAAATGTGAAGCTAAGTCGAATCGAATCTTGAATTGTGCGAAGGAATGTCGAAGGAAAGTCGAAGTCGAAGAATTTAATTTTTTCACATCAGACAGCAAACAAAAAAAAATTTATCACAAACAATTGATAGTGAAAAAATATTTAAATATACCGTATTTACTCATGTATCCTAACAAATTTTTTTATTATGATATTTTGGGTTCAAAACAGGGGGTGTATAAGATACAAGTTATTATTATTATTATTATTATTATTATTATAGTTTATAACGTCCATAATTCGAAATTATACTACGAAATATTTAAGTGTAAACGTATCTGAGCAAAACCAACTTTAATTTAATGTAACATGAACACCTGCCTACGAAACGTAACATTTTAGGCCTACTCTCTTCCAACCGCTAGAAGAAGCCATATTAACAACCACAAATTTCAGCTTTGCACTAGAGGTTAATTTCTTGGTTCTGATTCTTCTTTTTTCATTATCGCAGAGGACAAAACTAAAATTACCAAAAATGGCAATTCTGATTTAAAGGAATCAGCAGTCTTTATGGTTTTAGATTAAAGTCATAATAAATAGCCGCCGTATAATATATAACGGGAAACACAAACAATAACATCGTTGGCAACACCATAGATGAATGAGCAACATGGAGGGCCTACACTCTGTTAAGACTTCCTCATTTGTGATCGGGACCACTTTAATGCTGATTTTACTCTAAAGCTTGCAGTACTACTGGTATGCAGTTTTCTATGATTCTTAGTTCTGTTTTTACGTAATATATATTCGCGGGAAAGTAGAAATTAATGGTATTGAGCTAAAAAAATGTTTGATGCGTAAAGTACATAGGGAAATATTTTTAATATGTCCGTTATTTAGAATATTCCCGTGTTTGGAAGTCTGGATAAATGGTACTTTACTGTACTTACTAATTTACTGGCTATAAATATTGTTTTCGTTGCACCGGCGTAGTTTTGTTGAATTATTGTGCCGCCGAATGTAGCCTAAACAAAATAAATAGTTCACCGCTGTGCTATAAATTTGAGTTTTTAAGTGAAAGTTATACAGAATAATACAATTACAAATAAAGGGAAAATTACCTGCTTCACATAAATCATTTTGTCTGTTTTGATGCGAATTGTGGTTATCTGCAACCGACTTTCAACTCAAAGATTTTTATTGGTCGAAGACAAAGCCGAAGGAACAAAAATCTTTGATTCGACTTCGATAATGCGAAGCTTCGCACACCCCTAGTTGTTTGTTTAGAATTTGGACTGATGACTAAACAGAGTGGGTGAGAGTGGATACATTAGAAATATCTATGACACTGTAAACAGTGAACAACATACTATACTGTTAAGTCCTCATGATTGCCTCACTCAAAGTCATTTCTTTATTGAAAACTGTGATACTGTGATTCACATTTAGCGTCATTTGAAACTCTAAACACTTGCTATGTTTTACAGTGCATCATCTTTTTGTGCACAGTACTGTATATCCAAATACAGTACACATACCACATTTACTCCCATAACAGTTGCATGTACGTACTTCACCAAATTTTTGCCCCAAAAATTGGGGTACTGCCCTTATCTACAATCGTGTAAAATCTGCATACTTGATTTGAAAGGACTTGTTTGCAGTTAACTGTATTTTTAAAAATTTGTAAGTATCCCAGATCTTCATTTATGTTTTGTTTATGACTTTTATCAAGATCAAGAATAATTTGTCCAATTTTATGTTCAATACTTGCAATAATTTCCTGTTGTAATACTCTTTAAATTAACAAAATGTACAAAACACCACCACTAATACACAAATCCTTAATATTGCAGATGTACATTTTTGCAGTTACTTGTACTCATAGCTGTATTCTTATGTTTTTACACAATATTATGCCATATTACTGTATGAAACCTATAAGAAACGTGCTGTATGTACATACATTTATCTCATACAGTATTTCACACAAAAAAAAAATCATCTTGACTGTTATTATTTTTTTTTTTTTTCAAACACCTCCTCCTAATGGCTGCACCCCAATTCTTTGGGGCAAATATTTGGTTAAATAAAATGGCTACTATGCGAGTGAATACAGTAAATTAAAGTACTCTGGAAATAAGACATATATCAAGAGTGTTTCGGTAGGAGGTTGTAACACACAATTAAATCAAATTTGATACGAGAATTTTACAAGCTTCTTTCTTCTTTGAATGACTATTTGTATGACTGTGTATTTTGTCTGTATGGTCATAGTAGATAATGTGTAAATTGTTGGAAAACAATCATTATGAAACACCAAACAATTCTGTTTAACACTATAAATATTACCACAATGTCCTTTACAATCGTTTGTTAAAACACCCTCAATACGTATTTACCCAAAAATAAAGACAACTTTGAATATAAGATGACCCCTTCATTTTACTTCTATCTAGAGAAAAAATAATACCCTTTTATAATAAAACTGCTAAAAAATTATAATTAGCTACTATTGAACAACATAGATTTAACTACTGTATATACTGTTTGGTAAGTAGAAGAAACATGTTTTCCAATCATCAAGCATGGTTAAAATTGGGTTAAGTCTATTAGCTGAAAATACTTTACATTTGAATAAAAACAAAACAAATGCAAATAATTCACTGGAATGACCACTCAAAATTACACTGGATACATGTAAGTACGACAATTTTTGTTTTCCAAATAAGCTTGCATTTTATTATGTACAGCTACACAAATGTGAAATGCCAAATAAATGCTGCATTTGTAAGAAAAAAAAAAACAAAATTGAAGACATAAGTATTGGGAATAAGGCAACTCCAGCTTTTGTGAAGTAGAAATTTAAATGAAACATAGTCTTAAAATACTCTGGTAAATACAGTAATTAGTTAGGAAAAAAATTTCCTAGTTAATAATTTATTTCCCAACATGTGAGCACATGCAAACGTAGCCAGATTAATAAATAGCATTCAATGTGGCCCGACTTCCACTACGCTTTCTTGAACTAACAAAAATAATTTATTCAACCTGAAGTAATGTGACAGTTATCTGAATCTGTTTGAATTAAAAATAGGGTGGCATTATAATCTAGAACTCATTGTCTAGGTTACGAGCCTGTTACGAGAGTGTTACAAGAGTGTTACAAGAGTGTTTATTACTTGTCCGTTAGTGAGTCATCTATGCCAAAGCAAAGTTGCTTGGAGTGGAGTGATAGGAAGGTGAACTAATTCCACTAGTGGTCCACAAATAATTGAATTAATGATTTTCGCCACATCCTTTTTTTTTCTTTATTGCTGAGTATCGAAGAGTAACAAACAGCACTCCGGCGTAAAGTGGCCATTGTTATTTAGAAAATTGTTCTTAGAAGAGGGGCAAGAGGAACGACAATACCGTATGACAATAGTACCAACATTACCACCCTAAAGAAATTTTTGAGTTAGTTCAACACTAACACTCAGTCTTGTGCATTGGATATTGCTTGCGGGACATTTTATAAGAACTACAGTAGAACGCTAATTTTATAAGGCCTCACAATGCCCGAGAATGACCTCATAAAATTGCTGTCTCGTAAAATCAAGGACGCGTAATAGTGCAGTTCTACTTAGCCAAACTGGTTAGGTTCAACTCAAATACAGTAATGCAGTCTTGCCAATTTTCAGAATAAATGAAACACAGGCAAGATGAGAGTTAACTCACGCAGCAGGCCACTTCGGGGCAAGCTCCTCCCAGAGAGAGCGGCGCAGCATCCAACCGAGCCCTGGAAAGAAGTCAGTACGGTACAGCACCTCCGGGGCCCCCTCGTCCACCAGCCCCACCTTGCCATTGTCGTTCCACGCAGAGATGCACCACAGGGTAGGGTCCTTCTGCAGGAGGGGGTACGTACCCAAAAAGTACTCGAAGAAGTCGGGCGAGATGTCCAGATCGTCTGCAACACCACTCTCACTGTTTATGTTCCTGCTGAGTAAAGCAGTAAAATCTCATTACATACTATACATAAACCTCATTTAAAATTAAGTAATTTTCTATTCCAATGGGATCAGATAACAAATTAAACAAAATGTTTTGCTCATTAAATTAGAGATGGGACAATTCCATTTTTCTTTTGACTCTCTATTCAAGCCAAATTTTTCTCTATGCTTTGATTCTAGATTACTTTAATTCTAAGTAGTTATGAATAATTTAAATTTCAATTAAATTTATATACCGGACTGATAGGATAACGAATTAAGTAAATAGACAAAGGGTTGAGGTACTCTCAGGCTGATATTTACTGATAGTGACACATATACAAAAGGTTGAACACATTGTTCCATGGCGTTACTCTGGCTTAAGCCAGCATCATCAGGTGTAGAGTTCTGGCACACTGAGTAAAGGTGGCTGTGGAAGCGTGGTTGGATCATCTACTTAATGACCAGGGAGCTAACTAGGGTGTGACGGAAAAAATTTAAATTGAAGAGATGTGGAAGTGTAGGGTATTCTGATGCTATGAACGTGATTAGCTAATATTAGGCCCAGGGTTGTCGAGATCTGATCAGTATTGATGGACAGGTTCCCAGCGTCTTAATTCTAAATTATTGTTTGAGGGTGGTAGGGTTCTGACTACTTTGGTGGTGTAACAGGAGTCAAATATTTGATTGTGTGATGCAGCATGTGCTGCAACTGGTTTGTCAAGTACCGTATTTCATCGCACAATCGTCGCCATCGCGTAATCGTCGCAACTAATTTTTGTGATGACAGAAATGGTAAAAATACTTTCATCACATAATTGTCGCACCGCAATGTTTTGTTTACGTTTCTGCATCAGAGATGTTAACTACGCTCAAGTACGACACTATTAGGACAAAATGGTTGCCACAACAATCTATTATAGTTAGTAACATAATATTCCTTTGGAATGAAAATGGAACATAGCATTACTAGTTTAATAGTCCGCCATCTTGTGTATGTCTTGCACGTGGACTCTCCCAACTGAACGTAATATATCTACGATATCGCAAAATAAAAACAAAGTTTGTAAACACTGCAACGGTAATAAACGGTAACGGACTCGCAGATGCCGAAAACAAAAACTTCAAGCAAAACGGAACTTAGAAAACTACTGGATTTATCTGTTTTATAATAAACAAAAGTGTCTATTTACCGGTAAATACCACCATTCACGAAATGTGTTCTCACCAAATGTGCATATTTAATTACAAAACTAATCTAACCTCCAAGGTCCAGTAAGTTATAGAAATTTAGTCATTGTTTCAAAGTTCATACGACAATAGTTCTGTCAAAAATATTGAGTTACTTTAATATAAATAGGGTTAGTGACTAAAAATGTTCGTTTAAAAAAATTATTTTACCACTGGAATTTTCCTTGAATAACGGTGTCACCTTCGATTTTTTGTGTCCAATTTGGGGAAAAAAAAAAAAAAAAAAAAATGCAACGACTATGTGGTGAAATAGGAAGTCCACCTTATCGGCTATTGCTTGTTTAGTGTCTGCTTGAAGACCAATCATTCTTTGTCAGAGTGTGTACCGTATATACTCGTGTATAGCGCACCCTCGTGTACAGTGCACACACCACGATTTTTGCAACGAATTTCGGGGAAATAACTTAAATGCCCTGCTAGCATGTAAAAAAATCATGGTAGTAAGAGACAGTGAAGCAGCGTGAAGGTGGCTCTAATGGATGGGACAAGGGGGGAGGATGGAAGGAAACGTGAAGGTGGCTCTAATGGATGGGACAAGGGGGGAGGATGGAAGGAAATGTGGATAACAAAGAAAAGAGAGAGGAAAGATGACATTCACACTGGCTAGAGAGTGACTGCAGATAGGATGGCAGTGAGCCGTGGAGTGGGGGAGGGGGTGTGTGGCTCCAGCGATCTATAAATAGCCTGCCATGGTCCTTCGCTGCCTGCATGTAGCCAGTTCACATGTGTGTGTGTGTGTGTGTGTGTGTGTGTGTGTGTGTGTGTGCACGCACGTGTGTGTCTACACTCCCCCCTTCCTCCATGAGATAACATTCTATGACAGCAGAACAAGCTTGCCTATTTTATTTACCATCCAGCCAGAGCTGATAAGAAACAAATGTCAGGAATGGAGCAGGGGATGGCTATAAGCAGAGGGGTGTGGTCTCAACTACCATCCTGCCTTGCCTTCCCTTCCCTCTCCGGGGGGGGGGGCAAAAAAAAAAGAACAGTGTCGCCCTTTTTCTTTCTTTCTTTCCCAATGGAAAGACAGCTGATCTCGAGAAGTCACAATTAACTTCTAAAATTACTTCAGACTGCCACCCACGAACATTCCTGAAAAGTTTGTTTTAGCAGCGACAGTTACAGCAGCGTTAGAAGGAGAGGGGAGAAAAAAGAACAGAAAGAGTAGTAATGATGAAGGAACCGGCGGTGAGATCATTCTCTATCTCTGCCTCCCACTCTTGACACCCGCCAGTTTAGGACTACAATCCCGCCTTCCCCCCATTTTCCCTTGCCTTTTTCCACGTTTTTTTTTTCTATTTTCCATGTACAGTGCACACGCCTGAATTTTTATCAGTTATTTCGAAATAAAAAGCACACTATACACGAGTAAATATTGTATATAAATATAAATAATTTCATGTATGAGTTTGTTGGTGTAGTGCTTACAAAGTCTGCCTTGTGACAGAATGTTTTTTGCACTGCGTAGGTTCAAAATTCGGCAGTATTTATTTATTTATTACTTTTTGTTTTATTAACTATGAGTGCAAATTGTATATTCTTCTTGAAGAAACAAATGTATTGTATAAATAATTACTGACATACAAACAGTTACAGTTAACCTTTTTTTCCCTACTTTTTTTATCACTTTCACATTATGAAAGTTTGAAGTAAGCAGATAAGACATGAATGGAATATATCTTTTCAACAAGTAGTGACAAATTTTTAAAATTTGTGATGCATGAGTAGAGCCCCGATTTAATGAACTCGGGAATAACGAAAACAGCAATTTAACAAAAAGCTTTTTAGGAAACTTATATAAAAAAAAAAATTAAATAACTGACTTTGATAAAATCAGAAGTAAGTTAAGTCCTTTAAAAATACTAGCACCAACCGCCGTATATACTTATTTCTCCGTAGAAAAGCTTAAACCATTTGTTAAAAAAAAAATTAAAATTAGTTGAAAACTTTGGCAGCTGGAGTGATTTTGAGATACGCACGCACAGGCGCGACCGAGCGAGCAATGTGTTGCATAACAAGCGCACGCCTAGATCTTCATCCTTGCGGATGGCGAGTGAACGAGCATCCAGGTACCCAGTCTCCACAGCGTGGCAGTTGACAGCACAAGAACTAATCCACAAATAATGCTTTGCGCCTCTGTTAGAATGTACTGCAGTGCAGTGTGCTCTATGTATTAATTCTATTACCAATAGAATGCAGTGGTGTGCAGCGAGATTATTTACACACGCGTCCCGTGATAAAACGAACAACACTGCACCAATAAGATCTCATGAATGCACTAACAAAAGATGCGCGGCTGTTCCATATTACCCACGTTGTGAAGTAGCGAAGTCAAAGCAACAATAACAGTTTTTAGTACGAATACAGTTTATTTATCCATTCCAACATAAATTTCGCTAAAATGAAAACCTATTGTTGAGAACTCATAACACGTAACGTAAAAAAACACGACACAAGAAGTTTACGAACTTACTCGGGTTACACTGGGTAGTGTAAAACTTCAACACCAGGCGCTCAAAAAGTGATACAAATGAAGTTTCTATTTGATGCGTTGCCATGATTGGGCAAATCTAAAGTTTTCTATACAAACAACTCTAGCAGGTTAAGTTATGTAAACGTAACTTTTTAACTTCTTGCAGTATAACATACACAATGTGAGTGAATGAGTTTGAAACTGATTCTGCAATGCAGTTCGTTATAATAAAACCAACATGATGCAAGCGATGCTGTGTACTTAGTCTACAGGCCACTTTTGCTTTCGTGCTGTACGAAGATGGCGTCAATAACAATCGAGGTCGAGCAAGTCATGGCAGCGTTGCCAGATGCAACTGCATTTTCACCGTTGCGATATCTCGCATTGTTCACTCTGCCACGCCGTAGGCAACACTTATGTCTAGGTACTTACACGATGAAGCCAGCTTCGGACGTTTCCGTAACTTTGATTTGGGTATATCCGGTATCGCGACCTCTCATTGCCTCCCATCCTAGCCAACATGTCCGGTACTCACCCCACCTCCTCTATACTAGCGTCACAACACTAGACAGCTATCGAGTCTCGCCACGTCTCTTTGTTAAACACAAGACACAATACAGGAACATATAAAGTGAAACTGATGTAAAATATTTTAGATATTTTATACAAATTACTTACTACAAAATGTAATAATTTTATCATATTATCAGCAGAACATAGTAAAACATAAAGTGCAAATGTTGAACGAATTTCAGATTTTTAAACATGTTTTTACAAACTCGCTTTTTTGCCTGTTTGTCTATTCGGTAACAATAAACAGTGTATTAGTTTAGGATTTTATTAACTCGCTTTCTGGTCTCGCTGTTCGGTACAAATTTTGTAATCAATTCTAAACTAACTTCCTAATGAGTTAGAGTCCTGAAACTTAAGACGTAGCTAAGAACTGAATGACATTGCAATATAAGAGAGGGAAATTTTAATAAAAATAGTACTAAGTTTAATACATATTATTGCAAAATTTCACACACACGAGACTTCAACGCAGGAATTAATTTTAATTAAATATATTTTTAAATATACCACTGACTGTAAAGTACAAAATAATTCATGCTATGAAAATATTTGAAAGATTTGACAAAAAAAATTTAATGTGGGGTGCTTGTAATAGATAACTGATGCATGAATAGTTTCCCTCTGCAAATGACATGAACTGTTCTGTGAATTTTCCCAATGACAGCTACTCTTTACATTCCTTGTTACTACATACGTGAAATCTCATTATAAAGTACTCCTAGGGGAAAGGGAATTTCATACTTTATACTGAAACTACTTTGTACTGAAATTTTTTGATTAAGGTCTAAAAAATTGGTTAAAATAAATTACGAGTTGAAGTAGTGTGGCTACATGTTTATGTAAGCTATACATACTGCAAATGAAATGCTAGAACAGTAAGTTGCAATATAATTGAACACAAAAACCATTTTTTTTTTTTAATTTCAATCACATATAGCCCCAGCTTGATGTTTGTTTGTAGAGTACTTACCATTTAAACAGTCAATTTTCAACACTGAGTCATTTCAATAAGTTAACACAATTGAAGAATACACATAAATTTGGACTAAACTAATAGGTCTACACATTAATTTAATTTTAGTAAAACATGTTCTGTATGGAGCAAAGTTCTGGAAGTAAAAAACCTATGCTTGTTTTTGGAAAAAATTCAATATTTTTGATTGCTTGTTGTTTTTGATAAGTTATTGGTGCATATACAACTCTACTTCATGAAGTGCCTTCATTATGTTCTCTGATTCATTTGCATTTTTTGATACAAATCTGTTCAGTTTATCCAAACACTCCATTGCCTCTTTAGGCGTAACAGGATCTTCAGCACAATCTTCGTCATCCCCATCATCCGAGTCACAGTCTTCTCTACTATTCCTAACTACTTCACTTACTAAGTCAGAGTCAGTCAGCATTGGCATAGTTTCTACTGCATTGTCTACTGCAACGTAGTCTTCAAAAAGAACCTCTGAGTCCAGGTTTAGGTTATCACTCAACTCCTTCCAGACATCTTGAGGCATAGCATTTTCTGTCGCAACAGCTGGCTGATCCTCCTCACAAGCAGCACTGCTAGTTGATGGGTCCTCATTGTTATCTGGTTGGGCTTTGACAATACCAGATTTTATCCAACAGTTAGATATGGCCTCTTTTTTGACATCCCACCAGCCACCAGTTATTAGCTGGATTGCTTGACGAGCGTTAATGTTTGTCTCCACCTTACATCGGATGTTGATGAGCACTCTCTCAACCAGGTGTTTTCGGAAGTTGACTTTGGCATTGTAAATAATGCCTTGGTCCAGTGGTTGCAGGACAGATGTGCAGTTGGGAGGCAGGAACTCGAGCCTGATGTTCTCTAGCCTGACACTGACATTGTGGGCAGAACAATTGTCCACAAGTAGGAGAATTTTTCTGCCTTCTCTCTTCATATCTTTTTCAAGTTTGAGCAACCAGTTGCCAAACAGTTCTATCGTCATCTATGCTTTGCTGTTGCTAACATAATCTGCTGGAAGTGCAGCAACCTCTTTGAAACATCACGGTTTTTTTATATTTGCCAATAATCAATGGCTTTAGCTTACTGGTGCCAGTGGAGTTGCAGCAAAACATGACAGAGAGTCTCTCTTTTGCTTTTTTCCCACCAGAACACTTGTCGCCTTTATACGACATTGTCTTGTTTGGCAGCACTTTATAAAAATATGCTGTCTCATCAGCATTATATACATCAATGGGCGAGTATTCCTGCATAAGAACATCAAGTTTTTCATTTCTCCATTGGTCAGCAGCACAGGTGTCAGCATCTTTTTCCTCTCCAGATATAGCTTTCCAGGTTATGCCATACCTTTCACGGAAACGATGGAGCCATCCCGAACTCGCCTGAAAGTCCTTAATATCTAATAATGTTGCAAAATTATTTGCCTTGGCTTGCAGCATTGGCCCAGTGATAGGTACATTCTGAGCCCTAGTGTCCTTGAACCAGTTGTTCAGAGCTTCTTCAAGGTCACAATTATCACCTAACCTCAATCGCTTTCGGCTCGGGCACAAAGAAGTTTGACCATACAGCTTCAAGATTTTTTCCTTGTCACCAATAATTGTTGACAAAGTTGTTTGTGCTATGCCATACGACTTCGCAACGTCAACTTT
>PNEQ01053992.1:0-22971 GCA_003012365.1 Medauroidea extradentata | reverse complement strand
CAAGGAGGACGACATTTTGAACCACTTCTGTAAAGACATTTAAAATCAAGCGAATGTCAACAAAAATGTCATTGTTTGTTGGGTAGGTTTAATTACATGGATAACACAATTCACGATGAAGCAATGTTTTCATTCCTTCGTTATCACCAAGTTAAGCAAAGGGGTAGGGCGGGAGCATGGGGGTAGAGGATGGGGGCTTTAAATACCTTCGACAGATCAGTGTAATGCACAGCGGGGTTGCCTACGCTGAGTTTTCATTGCGCTCCCCTACGAAGACGGTACATTTCCGCCTACGGGTTTATAGTTAAAAAGTGCTTGTTTTGGCTCGTACTACCTGCCCTCAAGCGTTGTATCATGAATTAATATACACCCTGTATATTGTCGCGTGCATATTATAAAGAATGAGTACGTTCAATACGATATAGAACGGTTTATTGGTATTGCACTGGACTGATACTGTGTGTATGAATATATATATATATATATATATATATATATATATATATATATATATGCTTTGAAAAAAAATTCGAAATCACTATAAAACCACTGGACGTGGCCTAAAGACCTCTAGTGTGACCGTGGTCTTAGCGTACAGTTTGAGTTTCAGAACGTGTAAAACGTTAGTGAATACCAAGAGGCTGAATGTGCGGATAGATGGTGGCAGGCTGGCTGGGCGGAAAGACGGCAAAATACCTGCGTGGCAGACAGACAGGTAGATATTACCGGCACCGTGACGTCAGGCTGAAGGAACGTCGCCTTGCCCAGCCACCAAGAGCCGTGCGAAACTGTAGGGGCCTGTATTTCGTATCGAAGCTATTGGATGTATTGCATATCGAAACTATTGGATGTCACACGTACGTAATACGTATATACAGCGTGTATAGCAAACAGTAGCACCAAGTTCAGCAAGTGATTTCTGAAGGTAAAATAAGACAAATGATAAACACAACCAATGGTCCAACTAAAAAAAGACTGGCAGTTACGGAGTGTCGAATGTGAAGGTAAAATTGCACTTCGTGACACTATTCGACCACTTCTTACAGTAAAAATTGTAATTTGTGTAGTAATAAGTTAAAATGTTAATCAGAAATAATAATTTTACCCCACAAGCATTCTTATTTCACGGTAGAAAATGCGTTGGGTTAAGTACCTGGATTCTAGCATACGTTGTCTAATGTGTCACATTTTTTCTCGAAGGAACAACTTGTAAAAGTTAGTCCCATGTGTTGGAAACACCCCGTGCTAGTAACAATGCACAGGCATAGTAGTGGATTGTTTACATGCATGATTTATTATCTGACTAGAAACGAAGTTGTGTTAATTTTCAGTCCATACAGGTTTACACTGGACAGTCAAAATGAGCCAGAGAGACCAGAATTCACAATAAAGCCGGATTTACAACCAATAGGAACTCAATTTTATTTTAAATTTAAGTTAAGAAAAATTCTAATTTTGTTAACATAGTTTAAAAAGACATATTAGTGAGTTCCTAATTTACTACTTATACGTCTACCAAGAGGTAAGATTAATAGTTAGGTGTCCGTTGTGGTCATTTTGGAAATTTCGGTCGTGAAACAAAAACAGGCAAGGAAAACCAATGAATTAACATGTAGGAGGGAGACTGACTCTTGACGCGCAGACGGCGATGTACTATAAATGGTCTGATAGAAAGCTTGCACGCTAGTTCATTTCTATGCGTGTATAAACAATATGGCGTTTGATGAGCGTCAGCGTCGCTTCAAGCGTTTATCTCGCTACTGTGCAATGCTCCAGGCATTGACGGCGCCCCTAAGACTATAGTGAAACAGCCAAGACCTCTGTTTGTAATGTCACACCTGTGGAACTGTTTCTCCTCAGAGTCTGTCACAAACAATCAGACTTATGCAGCGTGCTTCATCGATACGGATTATCTCTCTCGGAATAAAGGTTTTTACAGCAGATAAGATTTCGTTCAGGAATTTCGGTGGTGTTCAAGGTGAGATAAGACACGGCAAACACAATTTTGCATGAGCTACATACTGAATTGAGAAACCTGTACTTTTAGTTTAATCGTATGACAAAATAGTTAATATCTATGCGATTTTTTAATGATACCCGTTGTACTTTTTTCAAGTCATTAAGTACAGATTTATTTTCATCCTCCTGATTGGGGCAGCGGTGGCTGAATGGTCAGACCATTCGCCTCCCATCAAGGTGATCCGGGTTCGATTCCCGGCGAAGTCGGTCCCCGGATTTTCGCACGTGGGAATCGTGCCGGACGATGCCGTTGGTCGGCGGGTTTTCTCGCCCCCCCCCCCCCTCATTCCTAAATCCCGGCGATTATCCATACTCGCCTCATTTCATTTCTCCCCAGCGCTAAAGACCTCGATGTTAAGCGCGGACCAAAATCTCTCTTTTCCCCTCATTGATAACGGTATAACATAAAACACGCGCTCACGAACTTCTGAAGTCCTCACAAAATCCTCATAAATGCAGTTGCAACTACCAGTTTTGTTGTCAGGACATGTAATTTCAGGCACTAAACGCCGTTCAACAATTATTTTTCTGTTGTTACGATGACGGGACTGGTACTAATACGTTCCTGTGAGTTATTTACAGTCTGCACACTAATACTTGCCGATGTGCCATTTGCAGTGATGATTACAACACTAGACAAGTGTGTCTACGCGACTCGTTGAAAATGAGCTGTGAATATCTTGCCGTCATCGCGTTCCATTCTGTGACATCACTCACTCGGGTGTCCTTGCTGATACAACAACTCGGATCATGTAACTTTACGTAAATATGCGTGGAATCAACAACGAGACGACGGCGCTACAAGGTACCGTCAATTTTCAAGTAGACCTTATTGCAAACACGCGACATTACTTTCTATATCAGACTAAATAGGTAGTTGAGCTTTACGACTCGTTGAGTTCATTAGAGACGGAACAATTCCAGAATCCACTTGGAGTTATTTCGGGTATCTTAAAATTGTATGGTCGAATAGGGTCCTTCCGAAAGCGAGTCTAGTTTTACCACTGCGCAATATAGTTCTATCTCTGAAAACAAACTACTACACTTTATAGAAAATGTCTCCCCTGAGAGTGGAACTTGTTTTAAGGAAGTATATTCCTATATTTAGTGATTTTATGTTCGCTTACTTGTAATCAAATTTTTACGTAATTTTAAAATCCAGAACCATTAGTGATATATGGCACTACTCAACCGATTACTTTTAAACTTAAAGTGAGCTGGCGTACGTATATTAACTGATGTGAGACTGACATCAGTAAATAAATAATTTATCCCCAATTACGATTATACAGATCAAAGGAGTACATAATTAAAACACGATTTTAAGGAACCTTCCCCCGTAAGTGGGTAAGGTTGAGAGGAAAGTTTTGGTACAAGCGTCGTAGTTTTAGGAAGATACGTGCGTTCCGGCTGTTGCTGTTGTGAAAGGTCAGTGCTCGGCATGTGTCGAAAAAAAAAGAAAAGAAAACAAACACTGACGAGTCTCCGATGTCCCAAGACCACATATGTCCCAAAAATAATTTCACTAGGTCTACGTTTAAATTTTGCCAAATTGAAGTGTTTTTTTAAGCCACTCCTATCCATCGTTGTAAAGTCACAGACTACGCACAGTTACATGTATGTTTGTCATATGCTCCTATTGCAAAAAAAAAAATCATTTAAAGATTACTTAAATTTGTCCCGAGCGCTATCCTATGTCTTTAGATAGAGGATTGAATAAGACTGCTCGTTTACAAAATACGTGTTTTCCGTTACGAAATAAAATCTCCTTGCATGATTGGATTCAGTTTCTTGGACGTACTCCATTGCAAATTGAACGACTGTCAAAGAAAACTAAACAAATAAAAGAAAACCATAATATAAGCAAAGTATGCTTAGTCAGCAAGATACATACACAACAAGAAATTCCTAGTTGGAATTGGGTCAAATAGAAACAAGGAACAAACAGATAATAAATGAAAATAATAACAAATAAAATAAAAAATCAAGTAACATGCGACACAACGATGAGATGAAACAAAAAACACAGCAAATATCAGACACGAACAGAAAAATAACAAAAAGACACAACAAATAGACGAGACAAAACGCAACAGGTAACAGACATATACAGAAAAGACAAACGACACAACGAAGAGACGAAATAAGACACAGTAGTTTTCCAGACAGACAGTGTTACGACGTTTCGGGAACTGGAATCTGTTCCCGTCATCAGGTAGACACACAGGGTTCAGGAACACGAGTGCAATGGAGTACGTCCAAGAAACTGAATCCAGTAATGTAAATTTAAACAGGCGCGAATTATGTCGGATAGACCACTACGTAAAACACTGCACTGCCTAAAAGTGTAAATATAAATTAACTTATGTAAAAAATTACGACTTACTTTTCGCATGTGAGGAGTTGAGAGCGGCTGTAAGGTAAATATTTGGTCACTGGTAAATTTCACTCGAGTTACGTTTTGAAAACCAAGCTGAAATGTTATCTCACCTATCCTATACCCTCGTGAGCTACTGAAAACACACGGACAGATCTTCCATGCACAGAATAAACAAGGGTATTAGAAGCGAACTTCTTATACTTTCTGGGAACTCGACCTTCTGCGTGTTTATGTCGTGCGCCATGTTCTAATTGCGTTTTTACGGCTTATGTGTGCCTCGTGAAAGCGAGAGTTTATATAATATTGCGGGGTTGTGATGACTTTGTGTATAGGCAGTTCTCGATATACTGAGCACTCAGCAGAACTTGTAATTAATTACAAATATGTTTTATTGGGTTAATATATGTCAACTTTTGAGAGTGTTGAAACGGTTACACTGGTTTTTAGTTACATGTAAGTTTTCATATTACAAATTGCAAAGATAACTGCAAAACTGCCGAAAGAAAACTTAATGCAGGGCTTATTTATCGTGAACGGCCTATAGTTTTTTTTTTAGTTATATGTAATTTGTAAGCTACAAGCATTTACAGATTTCTTAAATCTCTCCCCTTGAAATGTCGTTAAAATGAAACCTTGCAAGACTACCTATTGCTCAACATTTAATTGTTCTGAGGAAAGATAAGAAGATAAGTTTTTTGTCATTTCCGTTGGATTCAGTAAGGAAAGTTGTTTCAGTATTTGTTTTAATATCACGTCTCTTGTGAAAATACATTCGTATGACCAGCGTCTGTTACGCAGACTGCGACGTAATGAATATTTCAGGTTTTGGTTATACATCACTCGCAAATTAGTGTATTAGAGATTAAGTAATATCACTTGTATAAAAATAATAACTGCTGCAGTTGTATTTTAAACACGCAGAAACTTGAATTAATATCACAGGAAAATGCATTACCGTATATGTAATGTTCACATCAAAACACTGTTACAACACGGCCGACAACACTTGCCAATCAGCGCCCGAGTTTAGCTGGCATCAAAGGAGCCGAAATGCTGATGTCGTTTGTTCTGTGGTCCGTGTGTGTCAATGTGATGCCATTAGGCTCTTATGAAAATTCACGAGAGAAGTGAGCGTCAGCCAAAATGTAAATTTTTAGGTGTTCGAAACCGAGTTAACCCATGTTCGAAATGTCGCTTGACGGCATCTAGATCAACACCTCAGTTACCCTGCTTGCCGGCAGGGTAGCGACATTTGGCGCGAACGAAGTGTATATAGTAGACAACCAAACCACAATAAGGTGAAACTGAACGTGCTGTGTTGAAAACATTGAAGTAACAAACACGAAACTAATATAATATTTGAATATAAGCAAATAACGTGTAAATAGCGCACCGCGAACGTCGCATTTAGCAAAATATTTATTATGTAGAAAATAAGTACGGTTTTTTTTTGTTTCCGCCATCTTAAAATCCTGAGAAAGCATTGAAGTCAGTCATAAAGATCCTGGGCACGGTCGTAGAAGAACAGGTCTCGCCTATCTACCAATGTATTTTGCTTCATCCCCTTGTTGTTTGGCTGCAGTTCACCAAGTTACCGAGTGTGTTGTGCACCTTTGGCGCTGCAATCAGGGTGGTCGGACTCAACTCCG
Organism: Medauroidea extradentata; assembly: GCA_003012365.1. NCBI lineage: Eukaryota > Metazoa > Arthropoda > Insecta > Phasmatodea > Phasmatidae > Medauroidea > Medauroidea extradentata. The sequence continues at coordinate 16,923 of PNEQ01053992.1, read as the reverse complement.
CCCACTTTTCTCAATTGTTTACATTATAAAGTAAATAAAGATTGCTGGAGCCATGCTTTAGGATTGTGAGCGAAGAAAGTATTGCATAAATTTATAAAAATACGTTTTGATAAATTGTTTATCTTTATAAAGTAAACACTTGTAAATGTGGGAGGCAAATGGGCGGAGTTTGAGCCCGACCGCCCTGATTGCAGCGTCAAAGACGTACAACACTCTCGGTAACTTGGTGAACTGTAGCCAAACAACAAGGGTGCCATGTTTCCACGCGAGTGTCCAGACTTGTTCTACGACCGTGATTCTGGGTGATCAACAACAATGATCAAAAATATTTTCCTTTAACGATTTATTAAAGAGTAGGGTCCTCTCCCAGGAAAATTTATATTTTAACGTGTGAATTGGTGCTATTTAAGTAGTTTTCGAGTCTAAATATTGAATACACAGCTGGCAAAAATTGTAATGCTCTTAAATATTAAAACTTAGGGTGGGTACACACACATACATACACACACACACAATTGTACTAGGGAGAAGGACAGTGTTCCCCTGCCTCCCTTTTTTTTTCTCTTCTCCACGCTACTCATTGTCGTTGAGACTGGGATATATAAGTCGTTCGGGATAAAGTGAGCACTAAAAATTTAACCTTTGAAAAATATCACTAACCGTTACTGCATATAATAAAACATGACACATAGTCACCTTACTGCTTGTATGGTTGGTAGCGAAATTACGCAATATAGTTCACTGTATTTTCCTATTTAAATTCAACAAAACTGAAACAAAAAAAATCGAAATCGACATAATTGTATCGTATATAATAATTAGTAATTTTTTATCAAACTGTATCGATTCATACAGACTGTACATTATATCTTGCACGCGCAAACATCAAGTGATGTGTCCAGAGGGGATAGATGTTTCCAGGCGTCAGTCGTTACGCGCGGAAAGATACGAATTATCTGAAAGTAGATCTTTAGCAGGGCTTTTCTGAGTGCTCACTTTATCCCGAACCGCCAATACCAACGTCTATAGTTTGTATAGTTGCGACCAATCGTGTGTCCAAGTGTTGTCCCTACCTGCCTGTGTGGTCGCCAGTGGCACAGCTGCTTGGGCTCACGCAACCCTTCACGTCGTCAGCCATCTGGCGCAGTAGCCCTCCGCCATACAATGGACAATACGTCCATTCTTCACCCACCCTTCTCAACCTGCCATTACCTGGCGAGGGCTGACGGCTCCATCAGGTAGTTACAGACAAGGTCTTCGCCACCTGTTCACATCGCATCTCGAGCCAAGCTGCCTTCAAATTGAAAATCTTAAGAAGCCTGTCTAGATAGGTTGCGTTTGTTTGTGTGTGAGGCACGAGCTACTCGGATGGTGAGCAGTGTTTTACTATCATCCTTTTTTTTATGAGACTTTAAGCGGTGACCACATTATTTTATTTGTGGCTAGCATAGTTCAAAGTCATACTTGTTTGTATGGTTGTGTTTTACGAATCCGGTTGTTATTTTTACAGATACGGCAATTTGAAAAACCCATTTTTGGTCATTTTGAGGGGTCTGAAAATGTTTTAAATAAACGTGCTGAATATTTTAAACTATAGCGACATAGTTTGAAGTGTGTGTTATTTTCGTAGATATACAAATATAATGTGCGTTTAGTAGTTTCGGCAAAAAAAAGTATAGTTGCAACTCGCTGCAACGAATTTTAAGTGCAGGTGCGGATGCCCCTTAAGGCCTCGCTATTTAGTTTTGCAGTGGTTTCGAAAAAAATTTTTAACGCAAATTAATAAATATATCAAAAATTTATTCTTACAGTTTTAACACTTATGTATCATAGTTTGTATCTGAATTTTTCTGTTGCAATCCACCAAACGGATTTTTAGATTTTGGCCCGTGAAATAGCACATATTTGGCTGTCAAAATAAGACAAAATGAAGCAAAATAATTTTTTGCTCGCAAACTGTACATTATTTTAAAAAGGCTCTGACTAAATTGTGTATCGTATGGCTGTACACTGTATCAACATTTTTTCTAAGCATGTAGTTAGAAAATAATCGAGTTATGTGCAATTGTTTGAAATAAATGAAAGGCCGCGAAACGGTGCGCAGTTCTTCGGCTGTTACCAGATTATTCGAAATCTGCTCATCGCACACAAGTAATGATCGCTTAGGAATAGCATTTAAAAACGTTACACGTGTGTATACGCATTTACAGTTCCCACTACTCATTAGCGGCTAACATTGGAGTATTCGCGACCCTTTTTACGCATGTAAATCTTGCCGCAGAATATTTTTAAAAGGTATAGGCATGTACAATACACTTTTATCTTTAATAATACATCATATAATAATAGGATCACCACTGAAAGTCTCATAGAGGCGCGTGCTGTGTCGCCCTTATCCCTTCCACACTCTTGGGTCTCAAACGCTCAAATTAAAATGCGTTGCAGTGTTTTCGTAAATATGTTCTTTTTTACGAAATCAACCGATTTCGTTAATATGCTAAAAGGAAATACACTTCAGACGATGACGGTAAGGTAATTTCAATGCTTCGCGTCAGTCAGAAAAATCATTTCGGAGCCCCTCAATATGGCTAAAAACAGCTTTTTTCCGCGTGTTATATCTGGAAAACTAATATAGACGCATGAAATGGACTTTAGTTAAAACCTTCCACCAATAAATAAATGGGGTCACCACTGAAAGTGTCAGTCAGGCGAGTGATCTGCTATTCCACTGCACGTCGTTTCAGCGTCTTGCGGTAAAGGTGATACTACGCTAGATGAGCCGGTCAACATCGCCCTTGGCGCCGTGCCTCAATCACACAAACACACCCCTCAACTTTAATTCAGTTTCAGACTTTCATATATCAGTCTTTAGCCAGCCTCCGTAGTGTAGCCAGGCGCCGGTCTACGGTACCAGACGTCCTGGGTTCGAATCCCAGCTCGGGCATGGATGTTGTGTTGTCCCTTCTCCTCACTTCACCCTCGTTGGCTCTTAAGACCTCGTTGTTAAAGTGCCGTAAAATCCTCTCACCTCACACATCTGTCTTTAGTACCCATAATTTTAACTTAATTCAGTGGATTCAGACTTTCAAACATTAACCGATTAAAAAAATATACAAACTTTATCGTCCAGGCTGTCGACAACACCAAACTTGCATGACTTTCTGAATGCGTACTTCAATTTTAAAGCCCTTAGAAGTGTTTGCGGCTCAAGAAGTCAACTTTTCATTCACTATATATATATATATATAACCTCCTTTGCCTTTTTGGAACGGAACTCTATGTATAACATGCAAGTGTGTCATTCAACTTTCATGCATTCGAATCACAAATACTTCAAGAACACAACATGCATGAAAGTATAGGCTGTTTTTTCTGTGAGTCATTGTGCCTCCATCTTAAATACGAAAACTACCATTTAACTAAAAACTTGTGTCAACATTTCACAACTCTCAAAACTTTATTCCTATATCCCCAATAAATACATTTTATAAATTATTGTATGTGTTGGGATGTGCTCACTTTAAAGTGAACCTCATGTACCTGTAGTGTATTATGTTTCGAAACCAAAGCTCATTTCACGGCATGCAACTTCAAAACACATTTCAACAAAATATCCCGCAGCACGTTAACGTCCCAAATTTACGTCGCTATAGAATCTACTACTTTTTCGTCCTTTTTGAATGCATGAGCCATCATACTTGTCCAATTAGCCACGAATGAGAGCAATCATGACGCTTTTAATTTATGTATTCAGCGTGATTTCCCAAGAGGTCGTTATGGAGCCTGCTCCCAAACATAACCTCATTTACCTTGAACCTAATAGTCACAGCCAATATGCTGGCGCCAAACACCAGCGCACACAGAATACTAATATAAGTGAACGACACTTCGACTAACACAGCTGTTACTCCTGCTGTAACTAAATAACGGCGCTGACCAAACTTGGTCTACGGAGGGGTTTTCATATGATTGACAAATTTAGCTACTGTCATTTTCAAATATTTTTATTTGAACTATTCAATTCTGATCAGATTTCGCGGATAAGTGCTGTTAGTTTTTTTTTTTATTAAATATTACTATTTAAAAATTAATTTACGACTTGTGTGCTACATTTGAAGGAAAAATCACTGGCAAAAAAATTACAATGAAGCAAAAGTTTCTAAAATGTAATTACATGGTAATACTTAACATTTACATTGACTCTATACGGGGAGAAGAAGTGGAGGGGGCTACGATCCTGCATTTCATAGTTTCTGACAGATACATATACGCTAAAAACGCAATTGAACTATACACACTTTTGAAAGTCAATGCGGAAAAAGTACAATACAGTGCCCTTAGATAATGATATTTGCCAACTTTATGAGTAAACATTTACCCAGGATGATGCATTTCTTAAGCATGATCTCTTGCGCCGCAATTATATGTACGTGATTTCGACGTCAGAGATAGTTCTGCAGAGAAAAGCTGAGACAAAGAGGATAATTTCCGTTTTTTTATTTTTTTTATTTTTGCAAGTTTGCTTCCGGAAACCTGCAATTTAAACTGATGCTTTTAGCTTTGAATTATGTACTATACCTTCAATGCCCTAACCTCGAAAAAAAAAATTTAAAACGTTACTTACAAAATTAATAATACTCTTAAGTGTAAAATAAGCACTCAAAATTATATGACTCAGCCTCACAACATGTAAACACAAAATCACGTGTAGCACTGTGAAAAACACCGAGTGGGGTAGCGTAGTGGGAAAATATTGGTCTTGCATACAGCAAGGCCCGGGTTTGATTCCTGGCCCTACTATCCTTATTTGACAGAGTTTTCCGAAATCAATTCAGGCGAATGCTGGTTTGTTCCTATATCTAGGCCATGACCACATCTTTACCCGTTTCCTAGCTTACCGCTGTTGACGAGACGAAAATCCCAACTTCCTACCCACTATGGAACACTGATATATGTGGTTCGCAATAACGTGGGCACTTTTCAAGTCCATGTTTACAATAATATTTAAAATATATAATTTACTGTGGCCTCAGCTGCGTTAACTTTCAGTTCGTTACAATCTACACATATTGATTGTTCCTCATGTAACTATGTTTATATTAAAAAGTTATAAGAAACTAGAAATTATCTGAAAGGAAAAAAGTAACCAGGGTTTCAAACGTGCTCATTTTATTCCGAACCGTAGTTCACTGGCGAAGCAATAGTTGACTGTTTCTAAAGCTCAGTACACATGGGCATCTTCCTTGTATATGAAAATGAGCAAAGGTGTACAACAAAGGAAACGCTAGCTATCTTTCAAGACTGTATCACACCTGCTAAATCAATTCTTCAGTTTACAAGGAAAACCATTCGTGCACAAGAAGGTGTACATCATTGGTATGTTGAGTGCAAAATGTTAAGCTGCTTTTGAGGAGTTAGGGGTAATTTGCGCAATGTTTACTGTGTCTGTGCCGAAAGTAAATTATAAAATGTAACCACTGACACTGTAGCAGTTATAAAGTATTATGCAGAATCTAGCAATATTCCTTCAGTGGCTTCTTTTCTCCAGCTAGATAATATTTATTTTGTAATTTTTCGTCTTTGTACGCTATTTCGTTAAAAATTAACTGCATGTGCATAAAATTGTTTTTATTCTACTTGTACAAGAAAGTTAACTTAAAAATAGAACCATACCTACCCGCACTAGCTAGCATACACGTCCTTGCACGCTAGCCAGTAGTATGCTTGGTGACCATTCATATAACACAAGTGACCTACAAGTCGAGACGAACAACGAGGTGTTCCAACTTCTCGACAATAAATATGTCCGTGAGTACTAGGCTTAGTTCAAATCCAAAAGTATTTGAGTCGATATGTGCAGTCTCTTGTGCTATTTAAAGTAATCTTATTTGTAAGTGATGATACCCATTATTACAAGTTTCGATTATTCGATGGTGTTTTGCCAAATGTTAGTAACCCACATATGATTAAATTTAAGTAAGATATTTTCAAGCTTACATGAACCAGTCTATTAATTTGTCGTTCTATGTTGTTCATGTGCGCAACCATAAGATATGGCGTGTAAATGTTCTAAAATCTTCCCTAATAAGTTATTAAAGAAAACATTATTATGTTAAAACCTGCAATGTGGCCTACGACCTTTTCCCAAAACACCATCGATATGAACGACTAATTTCTTATAGGCGCTAGATTTCGTATAAGATTCGACAAGTCAACTCCTGGGGTGTGATTAAAATTAAAGAGCACGTATTACTACGCATTATGCTGAATTTCTCTCTTTCCTTTCACAATTCAAGATATTAACAATAGTTATTTGAAAATACGATAATAGACGTTATGTCAACCATCTTAAATGAACTATACACATTATAATTGAATAACTAAGGCGCAATGAACATATAAAATTGCTATATTAAATTTACTTACATTTCGCACTTTAATGGGAACTATCGCTAAGTACCAATAATGTACAAAAATACACGCACATCCCCAAACAGTAATGCTCCTATAAATAAATACATTTTAAGGAACATTTCTGAATCTTCAGTTATGATTAAAAAAATAGTTTTCTCTATACGCAAAGTCATACATCCTCTTGAAGAGTATCGGCATTGTGAATAACCTAATTTTCGAAACCAGTTATTACGCAAAGTCGCAACTACATTGTACAGAGATAAGAACGTGGCGTAACTGGTTTGATGAACTGTCAACCGCCTGTCGGAGTCTTTTGACGGAAGAAAAACGATTACTTCTCGTAAGAAGAAGCCTACTCGTCGCCACAGTAAACACTATCTAGTGTCTGAAATGGAGACTTAGTTATTATAAGAATCACGGTTTTCCTTGGTAAAACAAGTATGCCTTGTACAATTGGTCGACAAGAGTAAGCGCTTTAAGTGGTCGAAAACTATGTTATATTATTTTCAGTACATTTTATATATATATATATATATATATATAACGTATGTGTGTTGGAAAACTATTAAAAAATTAGGATAGTAGTTTTTTTTTTAATAATTAGGGTAATTATGAACATATGTATTTAATATTTTGCAACAAACATTTCAAAATCACGCTGCAGTATCATGTAGAACCATGTTGATTAGCATCTTACATAGAACATTTAAATACATTACTACACGACTAAGAAGGTTCATGGCAATTTATATCATGTAGTTGTATTATTATGTTTTCAATTTCATGATAAAATAAGAACTACCCAAACCCAAAATACTTCGGCATTCAGAAAAGCTTCATCTATTTGCTATGGCTTAAAGAAACACTTGAGTTAGTCTTCACCATGGTGACTTTTTTTTAATCTTCACTGCAAACATTTTATGTTAAAATGATTCCAGTTGTGTTATAAACATATAAAAAAACTTGTTTTCCACTTCTAATACTACTTGAGCGCATTTCCTTTGATTAAAAATCACAAAAAACTGCCGTAGGCCCGAGTGGCTGCTCCTGAACATGTGAACGATGTGTTTTTAAATTTAAATAATAATTGTGACTATTCGTTAAGTTGCGATTTTGCACATTCAAATAGTTTCACAGAAGGCAGGCAGCACACACGCTGAACAATTTAACGTCATCGTACTCTACTTTAAATAAATTCAGACTGCAAAAGAATCCAACCAAGTTGTTATGTAACACAGTCGCCCCGGTACGGCAGTTCGCACCCTATAAATCACCGCGCCGCTGGTTTTGTTGCCTGCATTGTACTTAAGACGAGTTTAACATTGGAAAACTTCAGCGTTAACTTATGATTTATGGCGTGTAAATCTAGAGCTATCAATTCTTCAGCCATTTTTACCCCCGTGTGAATGGAAATACTGAACACGCTAACTTGCAAAAAGCCCGTCGTCTAACAATAATTTACCGCCAAATCCGTAGTCCACATCGCCACCTTCCGATGACGTTATTGTCACTTGTTACCATTGGCTGGCATTTTGAAAACCATTTTATTGTGTATTTACTAACATGTGTTTCAGTATGGGCAATTCTTAACGCTTTTTTTTTCTGTTGTAAATCCACCTTACTTATTTGCGCGCAGGTTTTCCAACCGCCGCTCGTCTCACGAAATATTCATGTAATATTGTATGAGCACTCTATATATAACTTTACATTGCCGCCGGCATGGATGATTCTGTGGCAGATTTAGTATAGGGCTGGCCGATTTCACGGAATGTTTGCAAATAGGTCGTCTATTGAGTGTTTGCTGCAAGGTGGACATTTAAACCAATTACAACAGTGTAACTGCACTTGTAATGAAAATATGTGTTGGTTAACCTGTGTTTACTTCCTTTCAAAATACAGTAAAAATGAAAGTTGGTAGACGCAACGAAAGTTACGTGAAAATTAACGCGTATTTAATTTTTTCTTTATTCTTTTTATAATATAAAATTAATAATTAATTTCTCCATTCGCGTATTAAGAGTAACTAAAATCTCAAAAACGTTCTCGTATTTACTTGTGTAGAAACAAGTGTCGTTATTCCACTTAAATATCGTGGCACATTGTCTTTAGAGTAATTATGTTGCATGGTAAGCCTAGACTACAATAATGGATATTAACACATACAAAGTTGTGATAAGAATATCGTAAACACGAATAGAAGTGCCGAGGGCTTGCTATAATAAGCTAAGTAATAAGAGGCAAAGTTTTGAATGTTATAGTTGTAATTTCTGTTGATACTGTTGAGTATACGAAGAAAAATAAATAAAACCTCGGTGTTAACATTTGGAAATTATTATGAGGTCCTAGCTTTTTTTAATGCACATGAAGAATTTTCGTACATAAGTATTTTCCTTTCTACAGTGGAAATTATATCACTTGAAAAACCTGCAATGCGTTCTCTATTCATAATTAAATATATGGCAGTCGTTTTTATGCACAACTAGATACAACACAAGCTCTTTATTTTCTGGGAATTAAGTATCTCGTGCGACAACGCAGTATCACTTCAGAGCTTCTGATTGGCCAAATCAGAACAGGCTGTAATTTTGCGTGTTTGATGTGCGAAGACAGGCACGCGATAAGTTTCAGCTTGATATACTCGGCAATAACAGCTTATATACACTGCGCGCAAGACTGGCGTGCAGTGCTTACGTTTTACGCTTATTTTCTACGGGACTTTAGGTGGTGATCCTACGATTATACAGACTGTTCGGAAATTCATATTACAACTTCTAGGGCTAGTAGAGGGCACTGAGTAGACAATATTTTGAATAGGAAGCCATGTCTGTAAACGTACCATTTTCGTGCTACAGCCATTGCAATGTGTCGGATGAGCCGGTGTTGTTTTGCAACCGGATAGATAGATAGTTAGTATTATGTCAAAAGAGCACCATGTCAATTGAGGTATGACGTAAGGTACAGAATTAAGTGACGTTTGACTCATTGCAGAAGAAAGTCAAATTTATTTGGTAACAATACCAACGTAACAAAAAAAACTTACATTTATCTCACTAACACTTATGTTAACAATGGGAAAGATATATTTCCGTCTGTCATCTGTGTCTCAACGAAACTGCTCACAACAGATGCTCGATGTGACGACCAGCAACATCGTTGCACAAATTGTACCGACGAATCATGTTCCGGTAAACTCGTTACATCACACCAGGTGCCATGTTGACCTCTTGTGCAGCGACCATAACTCGTGCCACCAGTTCTATCCCGGTCTCGACAGGAGTCTTGTACACCGTAGTTTTCATACGACCCCACAAAAAATAGTCCAATGGCGTTAAGTCCGGCGATCGTGGGGGCATACGATAGGACCACCCCGGCCTATCCATCTCTGTCCGAATCGTCGGTTAAGATGTTTCCGAACATAAAGTGCGGCGGTGCGCCGTAGTGCTGAAACCAAAATTCTTGACTAACACTCAATGGCACGTCATCCATTAACAGGGGCAATACGTCCCGTAGGAAGATTAAGCAAGCAGTAAGCTGGTTGGAAGAAGGTACGGCCCGATCACTTGACCGCGTAGAATGTCTGCCTACACATTGATTGAAAATCTGTGTTGAAATCCCATGACATTCATGAGGTGTTGTGCTGAATGCCTAGACGCTCCGGCACACTTCTAGCTCGTTCGGGAGTACATGTTGTCATATCATTGTCATTGAGAGAAGGAATGAAAATAAATATTTACTTAATGATTTGTCAAATCAGTAATATAAGTAATGCAAGTCATTAAGTAAAATCTTCATTTTCATTCTCTTCCCATTGACATAAAACACGTGTTCATGAACAAGCGTTCTGGAAGTGTGCCTGACGCAAGTACTCAGCACAAACATCTCATGAATGCTGCTGCAACTACCAATGTTGTCAGGACACGTAACTTACGCAGGTAACTACAGTGGACATTCTAAAAGGAACCATGTGCTCTTTAATCATGTTTATGTTTCCCATGCACCAGTTCCCGTAATCGGCATTCACACAGTACGCAGACCTACTTCACTTTCAACACGGCCAGCTACCGCAACTGCTACACCCATTGCAATTGTCTTTCCATAATGGTATGTCAAATTCTAATTATTATGCACAAACGGCTTCGGCTCTATTTGCGTTCGCATGTCCCACTAACACAGCTCTGAAGGATAACATTTCATCACCTTCTTCATAGCGGAGCATTAAACTGGCGCTGGAGTTTTACTAGCAGTTTTTTTATGGGACATCAAGTCTTAACCCTATAATTGTATTTGTAGAAAGTATGACAATGTCAGACGAATGCTTTTAGGAACTGTCGTACGAATCATGATGGTATTCGTAGAGCAGCCTGGAGAAGCCACTTTAAGCAATTTTGAAACATAGTTATAAAAACACAAAAAACGCCGTATAAAGAGTGTTTTGTTTACATAGATAAAGATATAAGGAATATGGTAAGCAGTTTCGCGCTACACAGGATGCTTGTTACACGTTACGTTACCGTTCGTACGCTAGACAATGACTTCTCGTGTGAGCATAACCATAGATTCCCCTAGCCAGGTCTGACTGTGTTCTGAGGCCGGACTGGGAATCGAACTCCGGATTAAAGTGTGCTTCCAGTATCTCCTCGCTAGGTTGGCATGATACGCAGGGGACGAATTACAGGATACTGATGTTTAGTTTCTATTGTTCCTGGTAAGACTCTACAAAATAGTTCCTAAAGGGGCTTACACAATTAAGAGGAGTCTTCACCTGTTCACAAATGTCCGCGTTTGACGCGTGAGAACAGAGGAGAGATAGGAAGAGTACCACATTCGACGGGAAGCATATCGCCTCTATTCACAGTGAGTCAAATTGGCGTACAAGGTTTTCGTTATAGTCATTTTCCTATGGGACTTTAAGGCCATGCTCTCTAGCTTCTACTCCGTTTTAGCGATATAGTTTTTACACCTAAACGAGAGCAGAAATAAAAAAAAATCTGTCTGGCAGTTTTGTTTAAAATCGTTTTCTACATGTTGGCTGTTTTTTTCAAAGCAGTTTTAGCTAATTATGTAAGTAACGAAATTCTGGTTAATTGATTTTTCAGTCATAACCGCATGTTTTCTTGCTTTGAAAAAAATTAGATCTCACGGCAAAAGCCATTTGAAGCAAAACTGCCCGACAGATTTTTTATATATGTTCTCGTTTAAGCTTCATAATTCAACGCATTATATCTATAACTGTAGGTTTCTTGAAGCCAATTTGCGAAAATTAAACAATAGCAATCCTAGACAATAGTTTAAGCCAACGATTTAAACAAAATTGTTTCCAGTGTTACGAACTTCTGAGGCACAATCTCTGACGCCGAAACCTCGTGCAGTTAACTGCGGCGCAAGAGATCACGCGTAACGAATTAGTAATTCTGGACAAATATTTACTCATAAAGTTGGCAAATACCATTATCTAGGATTGTCACCGAGTATGTTATCCATATTGGCTTCGAAGAAAAGCGGAGAAATCAATTGATGTTTTCAGCGTTTATTTATCTACGACGCACTCTTAAGCAGCGATCCTAAATTTTTATTTTTTGACAAAATGAAGTAAAGGCAAACTCATGCCTTTCGTTTTGCACTTTATGATTCAGTGGTATTTTCGGGGTTACAGCTGTCTAAAACAAGCCGTTTTAAGCCATTTTGAGAGGCCCTAAAACCATGTTTCCAGGGAGCGTTATGAACTTTTAAAAACATAGAACCATAATTTGAAGTGTGTGTTCTTTTCGTAGATAAACATAATTTGAATAAGTTAAGCGGTTTCGCGTAAACAAGACTACGCCTGGCACGCTGCAACACCATCCATGCGCCATTCTTTAAAGTTTAGCAGCAGAACATAACAGTTCTCAGTCACATTGGTTTACACTAAGGAATATACAATTTTGCTATTACTGTTTGCTGCTTAAGATCGGCAGTGGAACTGTAAGTTAAACGTTTCACAGAAATGATCGGTATTGCCATGGTGGCATTCGTGATTCATCCGATGATAGCTATCTTGCTTTAACCTACGAAATACAAACAAGACGGAGTATTCTTAATGGAAACAAATGCAGATTGCCATGTAATTCAAGTTTTAATAGCTATCGTAAATACTAGCAGAACTTTGCTTGTAAGTCCCTCAGTTAATATTTCCTCGTTAGTTTACTAAATGTTTTTTAACCATAGCCTTTGGTAAAATCAATAGAGCTAAATATACAATAAGAGTCTGTTCCTATTGGCAGTAACCTCGCTACTGTGTACGCTCAATGTCTGCGACTATAGTGCTACTGCTTAAGTTATTAAATGGTGTTAGAGGCTCTGAGATATGTCGACCATCAAACGCCACATCGCCACAAGCCAGGCGCTGAACTAGCGTGCAAGATTCCAGCCGAACCGGGACTTTCAGCGACAACGCTATCTTTTTATCATACGCTACGATAAGGTTGGCTATACACCCTATTTTAGTCAGAGGCTCCTGAAAATGAATAAAATCGCGGTGAAATTTCTAAATTCAGCAATTTTCCGCACTCAATTAAAATATTTGCTAGAAACGAAAGCAGTAAGTGTCAAATAAGTAGACCTACGTAAGGGTCCTTAAATGTTTCTCGTGGCCTAACCACGTAACAGTACGTGGCATGCTTTCCAAATAAAATCAAGATCGTTAAAGGGTACATGATTGTTCACGACCTTTGTTGACGGCGCCTCCGCGGCAAAAATTCATAATTTTATATTTGCGAGACATAGTGTTCGTTTTATAGACTTTACTTGTGACTACAATTTCCACTAGTAAAAATTTTTAACTCTCATAGTTTTCCCATAGTGACATGACGAAGTCAAAATTTGTAAGTCACGGGAACATGGTTATATAAAAAACCAAGAGTCTCACTCGAATGAAATAATTAACACTAAAATGAGATAGTATGGGCAAAATGCTAAAATATTTAAAAACAAGCAACAGTCCTTTTGTATTTTTTTTAATTTGCCATAGGCCTAAATATAAATCGTAAAAATTTTCAGATTTTTTTAAAAGTTCAAAACAATCTCATTGTGTGTTTTTAAATAGTTTTGCATATTACCCATAATATCTCACTTCAGTGTAGATTACTTCATTCCAGTAAGATACTTGGATTTTGTTATTACCATGTTCCCATAACTTGCAAATATTTGACTGTCATGTCACTATGGGGAAACTATGAGAGTTAAAAAAATTTTGCAAGTGGAAAATGTCGTAAGTAACGTCTGTGAAGCGATCACTACATCGTGCAAATACAAAATTATGAATTTTTGCCACGTGAACATCCTCAAGTACGGGTGGTCCCGGTCGGTAGCTGGGGCTTAAGGGGCCTCCCCGATAGGCTGCGTTTGTGTGCGAGGCATGAGCGGTAAGGTCGCCGTTGAACGACGTATGAAATGTATTCTCGCCTCTCTTGCGCTAGCAACTCAGCTGGTGTGCAGTGCTTTACTATTATTTTTCCTATGGGACTCTAAGCGGTGAACACATTATTTTATTTGTGGACAAGTATAGTTCAAAGTGTAACGCTTGTTTCTATAGTTGTGTTTTTTTTTTTTTTTTTCGAATCCTGTTGTTATTTTTCCATTTTTCCAGTCTGGAAAAAATTTTTTCGCCATTTTCAGCAGCCCAAAAATTCTGTTTCTAAAAAACGTGCCGAATTTTTTTTAAAACAATAGCGACATGGTTTGAAGTGTGCGTTCCTTTTGTAGATATACAAATATATTTTGCGTTAAACAATTCGTCGAAAAAAGAATACAACTCGCAGCAACGTATTTGAAGAGCAGGTAGGGAGGCACATTCATGTGTAATATTCCCGCGAGCTAGTGACTCAGCTCGCCATATGAGGAACTGCGCCTACTATAATAGTAGGTCACGCACACCGCCATACTTCTACAATAGCCGCCTGTCAAGGACACGGCGCGGCACGCACCGCCAGAAGCACAGAACAACGGTCATTACAGAGCATCGCCAGCTTGGCTATGCACCTGGTCTACGAACCGTGTTATAGCGAGCCAGGGTGCTTTTAACTTATTCCAAATGCGTCTAAGTCGGCCTCCGTAGCCTAGTCGGTTAGGGGCCTAACTACGGCGCGAGAAGTCTTGGGTTAGAATCCCGGCTCGGAAATAGATGTTGTGTTCTCCCTCATCGGATTTTAAGACCTCGTTGTTGAAGTGCCGTGTAACCCTCTTCCCTCACCGATAAGGCCTACGTTTATCTACGAAAAGACAACATTTCAAACTATCATTTTTAAATTTAAAAAAATTGCAGCACACATTAAAAACCATATTTCGGGGTCACTCAAAATACCTAAACACAGCGCAATACAGACTGCTGCAAACCCAGAAATATCGCCCGGACACGTATCTAGAAGTCTGCATTGGCATTTACTACGTGTTGTCAAAAAAATTGTGAAGTCAGCTGGCTCGGTCTCAGTCGCCATACTGAATATTATTATTTTTCGCTTTTTTTAATTCTAAGAAGAAAATTGTTAACTATGCGATTATACCTCAAATTCTATTTACATTTCGCTACAGTACATACCTTGCAATTTAGCTGTTAACATATAATTACGCAGCATTCTATGTGGCAAATATTTAAATATTCACAATTTGCCAGACTGATTCCAGCCGAACGCTAACTCTATTGCCATGCTTGTACTGTACATAGACCAAGGTAAATAGAATTTGCGGTATGATTGCAAATTTAACATTTTTCTTCTTAGAATTCCAAAAAAAGCGAAAAATGATCAAATTCAAGGTACGGCATTACAAGCCGAATTGGAATCACCGTTTCTGTATTGTTAGGTTGTTTACAGACACACATCAATAACGTATCGTCATCGCGTTTTACTACAATCTGATACAAAAAAATCCTTAACCTCTGGCTAATAGTGACGACGTAACGAAATCATTTTCTGAGTAATCACGTAACGCATATTGAAACACTGGCGACAATTACCGAAGGCATTTGTATAACTTTAAAGTTGTAAAATAATAATCTTTCAGTAATTTCAATGGAAATAATATTATTTAAAAAAATTCAATGAAAAACTCAACACGTAGTGAGACCCCAAAGAAAAAAAATCGCTACGAAAATACTGCACGCCAGTTTAGGGCTTCGCGCGTAGAGGCGATGAGGTATCTGTCGACCACGGCAACCTGGCCCTTATTTCTTCACCTGTTTCCACGCCTCAGACACGGAGAACTGCATCCGGTAAGTAGACCTCTTCAGTCGCACGGCCTGTCACTCGCCAACAGTGTTGCCAACTTCGACTGTTATCAGAACAGCGTGCTAAAGGTTGGTTCGCAATTAAAAAACATAAGCACAGAACATTTACCGTAACAGTACAAACTGTGCACGACCAAACGCTTTCTGCAAAATTAATTCACAATTGGTTATTATTGTAATGCATAGCCAATAACTTTTTCTTCGACGCATCTGAAATATCTGTTGCTGTACAGAAGACGACCGAAGGTCTTGGAAACATATTTGAAGATAAATCGTATTTGAAGATAATATTAAATGTAGAAACAATGTCCAATATATCACAGTATACATATTATTTACAATATTGAAACATAATTTTTAACTTTAAAATGTCTTATTCTAGCTTTGTTTCATTATTGTGTATTTTTTGGAGGAACATGGTAGACATTCACAAAATCCTTTGCTGTGATTGGCTGCTGTCCTATGCGTGCGCACAAGAAACGAAATATTACCATTTCCTGTCAACATCTCTAAGCACGCGAACACTTTTTTTGCAGTTGTAGTTCGGTAGGTAAGAATACAGAGGTTAGTTCTTGTGCGAACGACCTTTGTTCTATTATGTTACGTTTATCAATTGTGAACCCACCATAACTCCGTACATATGTACTTATTCAGGTCAGGATCATATTCATAATGCCTACTCCATATGGCACTGTGTTCCTATACAACTCTTCGCTTCGTTATTTATGCTTTGGCTGCAGCAAAGATCAAACCCGAAAAAAAAAAATATATATATATATATTGTTGCGCGCCATGTTCCTGGAGGCCAGTGGTCGGCGGCTGTTTCGTAACACCTTGAGGGCTGGCCGATGACTCAAAGCCTGGTGGCTCATAGTGGGAATCCCGCCGAACCTACGTCATAGATACCTGTCCCAACTGCGCCTTAACCCTTCGAGGGCTGCCGACGTGACTGCCAGCACATCCGAAACATGATGAAATATCTATTTTTAGACCCCTGTAATGCGGGGAATAACCGACTGTCTGGGCTAGTATAAAAGCACAGAATCGGCAGATTTGAGGAGAGTTCGCTATTGGAAGTGTTAGAGGAAGGTGCTACGCCTGTGGAGAGAGACTGGTGAAGACATCTTGGTGACGTCAAAGTCTACTGTGAGGCGGCAGGCGGCTACCTGCGGAGCAGTGTTGGCGATACAAGAGGACTGCTGCGGCGGGCTGACAGGCGAAGAGGAGGTGCGCGACGGGAGTCGAACAGA